>CBVK0102234741.1:0-26452 GCA_900067695.1 Picea abies
TATATATATATATATATATATATATATATATATATATATATTTTGTGTTTCTTATTTTCAAATCATTTTTTCCTAATAATTTTTATTTAAATAAAATGTTTAATTATAGAAAATTAAATAAATAATTTGTTTAAAGTAAAATATTGGTATTACCTAAATTTTTTGAAAACCATACATATGTTAGGGGACCTAGCATCTGGCCTTCCAACAATGAGAACTAAAACCAGACCCATGCCCAGTTTAAAGGTGTCCATAACTATCCTAGTTGTTGTAACTAAAATGTTCAAGTAACTAAAAACATTACAAAAGTGGCATGTGTTATTGTAGAATCTTGAGTCTATCATAACAATAAAAAGAGTAAAAACAGTAGCAAAAGAAGCTTCATACTCTAAAAGTGCTAATGTCCCCATTGTCGGAAGGAGAATGATGCCAATTCAGAGTAATGATGACGGATTGGCATAAAGTAGGGCAACATTGGTGACATGCACACCTGATAAGGAGTCGAAGAATGCATCCAACCTGTGACCAATGATTTCATGTCTAAAAAGTTGATCAACAATATCTTGGCACATGTCAAAGATTAATTGCAATTGATCTGCTGAGAAGACGCACAAGGGAACCTCTTATAATTGTGTGGGATCTTCCACTAAAATCATGGTATCTTGAAGGGACGTAGAAGGATCCATTTCTTCAATGACCATTGGAACTTCCTCCTCTATAAAAACACAACCCCATTTCTCCTCAGTCGACTGAGCTGATAGAATTCCATCGTCCGGAGTTGAATTGGCCTGCAAACTTTGTCTGGATGATTAGTTGATACTCGTAGGAGGCATCACAGAAGGTCCAACAGTAACCCGAAGAGGAGAAAAGGTAAGTTCCTCTTCTAGGAAAACATGACCCCATACATCCTATTCATGGTCCTATACCATGGAAGGAAGCTCGACCAAAGGTGAGGCGGGAGGAGACGGCATACCAGGGGTGTTCAAGGTGGGGCAAGCAAGGTAACGACAGTTAGCTAAGTACTTGTAGTAGTCCGAATCTCGCATGGGCATGTCACGCTCCTGAGGAATGGAAGCGAGAGGGAAGTCAATAAGTTGGATGGAGAGGGGAGGCCAAACCAACAACTGAGCATTCTAGATCCACACCAAGGAGGGAGCAAGATGAGTGAACAGATAAAAAGGAGAATATAAATTGGAAAACACAGGCAAAAGCAAGGAAATAAAACCAATCTGAGCCATTAAGGTGGCCATTAAACTGGAGGTGACAACGATTGCATCCATGGTACACCCTCGAGTGAAATCCAATAAAAACGTGAACCAGGGCAATAAGTTTCCCATGAAGCCAAGTATTCCACTTAAGGACCCAACGTTAGTGTCGTGCCTCAGAGATAGGAATATAGGAGGGGAGGTGGCGGAAGGTGTCATGATGTTTAATTGCATGGTTAAACAAGTGGCACCCCATTTGGGGAGGGGCAATCCAGTTGAGCTAGATCGAAGCATTGATTGAGCAAAGGATGGTTAGGGCACAGGTTGGAATCTATGAAAATATATTTTCCAGATAATGAGGCCCCTTCATTTGCTAACTTATAAACGACTTTATTTGCCTCTCAACGACTATGAGAGGTGATAATAATAAGGTTAGGGTGAAGGGGGAATGAAAGGTTTCTAGAGATCTTAGGAGATGTCAAATGGGGGAGACTTTTGTGGGGTTGAAGCCATTCAGAATTTTGGTGGCCAAAGTGATAATGACTTGGAAATACACTTCAATAACAAGTTGATTCAGTCCCAAATCGGAAGCTAGTTGAATTCCTCTAAGAAAGTGGACCTGCGGTTTTGCCATTTGTCGTGTTTAGTGAAGTCGAGATCTGACGCCTATCTCGTGCCTGCTTATCATGCCCTTAAATTTTGCTCCAATTTTTTTTCCTAGCTCTGAACCATACCTACATTCATTTGCAAAATGTTATTGCAGAAGAAAATGATACTGAGATGGTGCGAGAAAGAGTGGTGTTCTGTGGATTGCAAATTGCAATATTCAGTTTCTATGATGCTTGGTGTGCAACATTGCTAGCATAATGAATGTGTTCTCAAATGCATCATACCATTTACATTTGGAAGAAACCATTATCATTCTAGGATACTTCAATGTTGACATGATACAAAATAGTGGCATAACAAATAATTGGACAACTACATGTGCAATTACAATGTCTGTTGTCTTTTTGTTAAGATAATACATGTGCAAAACACACTTATTAACCATATATGGTGAAATGTATCCATATCAAAATACAACCTCTTTATCATGTACACAGAAGGGTCTGACCACAATACAATTTGTCTTGTACTTGAAATATGAGATGTACATCAAAGATATTGCAAAATTATATTTCCATGTCTCAAAGCATATCTAGATACTTTGCTGCACAAAACCAAAATCATTCAACTATGGCCATGCAATTTCTTAATATTTTTTGGCTTGTAATATATTTTGGGCAGGAAAAACTCTATATAATTACAACCATGGATCTAGAAAAGAAAAGTTTCATGTTTCTAACTATCTTTTATTCTATTACGTTGATTCTCGTTTACTGTGTTTACATATTACTTGTTCTCCCCTGCATACCAGCTTCCATTCATGTTCATTGTATTTTGTGCATTCCCACAATGAAACAAACATAATAATTGGAGAAGACGAAGGAGTCTTTACCGCAAATGTAGAAGAGGAGATACAAAGGTTCATGCTTGTACTGTTATTTTATATTCCATTGTTTTGTATTTCATTTATTTTCTGTATATGTGTTCACCTAATTTATTGTATGTAGAAATTGCGTGTCTTCCTACATAATAACTTATCTTCATGTTCTTTGTATTAGTTGTGCTGCTGCATTGAAATAAATCGAACTTTGCTTATTTTTTTAGATGTCTTCTTGCATACCAACTTACCTTCATGTCCATTGTATTTTTATGCATTTCTACATTTAAACAAATAGAATAATTGGAGAAGACGATGGACTCTTTTCCGCAAATGTAGAAGAGGAGATACAAAGGTGCATGCTTCTACTCTTATTTCATATTCCATTGTTTAGTATTTCATTTATTGTATGTGTATGTGTTCTACTTGTTCTACGATTTTGCACCTAATTTACTGTATGTAGATACTACATATCTTTCTACATAGTAACATATCCTCATGTGAATTGTATTATCTTTGCTGCTACATTGAAATAAATAGAACCGTGTTTCTCTTTTTTACTTGTCTTTCTGCATACTAACTTACCTTGATGCCCACTATATTTTTGGCATTGCTACATTGAAAGAAACATATTAGTTGGACATGAATATGAATTCTTATATGCCACAGCAGAGGGGGCTGAAGTACAATCTTCGAAAAGGTATACCAATTTTTATAGTAAATCAAACACACAAAACGTGTGGGTGCATATAATATTGGACTAGAAAATGATGATTTGGAAACAATTGGCCTTTGTTGAGACTTCCCGCTTCCAAACATTTCCCTCCCCATTTCTAATTTTCCCACTTTCTATTATCCATTTTTTCCCCCTCTTCTATACTTAACTGAATTCCCCTTTGTTTTTCTCCTCTACTTTCTCTTTTTGGTTGATTTGCTTAGTCGTCTTTTCAAAAATGTCTAGGTCTATGGGTTGGCAGACTCATGGGTTCACATTTATACTCATGCTTCTATATCATGACTCTGAAAGATGGTTTCCTCATTCCATACTTAGCCACTTTTTCGATCACGGGTTCCCAGGATGGAGGGTTCAATATTTCACCTCTAGCTTTAGAGGTTCCACGATATAAAGATTGGCCTTTGTACCCCCCCATCATGCCGTATTCCATGTTACACATTTTTGCAGTCAAAAAATCTGAGGCATATAATTTGATCGTTGGGTCCTCATGTTTCCTAAGTATCCATTGACACCCTATTTCACATTCCATCTCCTTAGACCCTGTATGTGACATTCAGAACAATTATGGAAAATATACAATCCATATGCTTATTTATTCCTTCTAATGTTCATCTACACATGCTTTCATCAGAAAAAGTTGGACTAGTGACATGGCTATGAGTAGTCAATCATCGTAAATATCAACAGACTGACAAGGCCAAAGGTAAAGATTCATACATTGTGTTCCTCATATGTTTACGAAACAAAAATCTGCAACACATACTTTACAGTTCACAAGAAGTATCAACGAGCGCAAGTGAGACACTGAACACAGCGCAAGTTCTGCAAACTAAGAGATCTGGTTGCAAAACTCTATCTCCATACTTCATCCAAGTTGTGTGTTTACTTGTACATTTATTCCAGGAAAAAAGAAAACAAAAAAATAATGCAAAATAATATTCACATTACTTTTCATGTTCAAAAAATGTCACCAGGTCTAAAATTATAACACCCAAAATACTATCAATAGATGGCTTGAACAACCGTTGAACTGGACAAGTGTTCATTGGGGACATAATGGTCGTCTATAGCACCTAATTGGAAAATGAAAACAAAACTAGATCCATTATGCGTGTTGACATGACAGACAAGGAAGCCCTGATGACAATCACACTGACTATTCCCACACAACTTGTCCAGAAACATGCATAAAAGATATTTCTAGGAAATGGGATGTCCATTAAAAATTTTAATATATTGACCAAAACAATATATGACTGTTGTGATTGTGATCAGATTATATTTCTCAATGAAACAAGTATTGTGGAAAAAATTCATGTGATTTGTTCATGATATTGTTTCGTCCCGGACACAACAATCACCCAACTTTCACAGAGAAATGACACTTACCTAATCAGAACCATTGGTGCAGTTGTCACACTCACGAGAAAACTTGGCTTGCAACACATTCTCCATGTAAACATGGAGAGTCAAACAACGACAAGGAAATGGTAATGTTCTCCATATCCAATTTTGTCCTTTACTTTCACATGTCCATGTATCTCAGTTATGTTACACAACTATTTCACTGTTCCATGTTGCGATTGCAATTGTTCGACACCTATTCAAATTTGTTTTGCTCAATGGAACAACATTTGCATAAAGGGAAATTTCCACTTATACTCTTAAAAAATATAACAAAGAAAAGATATGTTAAATAAAGGATCCTTCGCACAACCCAAGCAACATTTGTAACAGAATTGCAAACAGACATAGTACAGGATCTCAAGAATCTAACTATCTCGACAACTGTTGTGTGTATACATATACAATTTCATCCTCACTTTGTTCATACAAATTTCCTTCACCAATTTTCTCCAACGTTTTTTTTTTGTTGTGCAGTTGTATATTATATTGTTCAATATATTAACTGTTATGCTCATGTGACAAGGTTGAGGGTGTTTTGGTTGCAGTGAATGTGTACTCGAACCCCTTCAAGCATGTATGTGCCAAATGCAACTCGCATGCTTCTTCCTCTGCTTTCATAAATGATGGTATAATTGATTGTCTACGATGCAGTAAAAAATTCCCTTACATATATAGACATTGCCTCAATGTTGCCATCCAAACTATGGGCAACACAATCGTACATTGTACAATTAGACAACCTCTGTTACAAGATGTGCTTCTCGGGTTAGCAAAATTCCAAATGAAGTATACTTGTAGAAAAAGGAAAACAATCTCTACATGTTGTGTGACTTTCAGGTCCATAGCAAATTTACCTTAAATGAGGACAATGCAATACTGGTTGGCTAGAAAAAAAAAAAAAAAATCATATCAAGCGTTTGCAGGAAACGAAAAAATCTCATGTGTATCTGTAATTTTTCTTCAATACCCAAATGAATGTTCATGGGACTTGAGTTCTTCGGAGTTTGTGCACTTGAAAAAACAAGGAGAAACTAACTACAAATCAAATCTTTGTTGTTGTTATTTTGATGTGTTTTTGCATTTCCCAGTAAGAATTTTGCATATTTGTTGGGGTGTCCAAATGAAAAAAAAATGATGGTTAGTTATAGATTTGTTGGAGGAGTATGCACTTTTTTGGGTGCCGAAATTGGAAAAATGTTTTCCAACTATATAGCCATGACAGGATTTTTGCATTTTTTGGGTACCCAAATAAAAAAAAAAGATGATCTCCAACTATACTTTTATGATAGGATATCTTCATTTTCTTGGTGCCCTAATTGAAAAAAAAGGGCTCAGCATGGGTTGAAGCATGAGCTTGAGATCTTCAGAACTCCCTATAGGGACTGGGGAGTTCGAGCATTCGAATTCATACATGCAGGTGTATTTATTGTTGTTGTACAAGCGCATAAGATTGTTCAGCCCATAAATGGGAAGCATGAGGACAAACCCCATACAAAGTATCCAACTGTGAATAAATTAGGTCCATCCTTTGAAACGTTGAAACGGCTTGCTCTTCTGGGCAAAACCATCATGCATTTCCAATAATACTGGAAATTTGGCATTGTTAAAAGTGGTAGTGATAGAACATGACACTATCAGAAGCAAATGTCCATAGTGATCTTTCTTCATGGTAAAATAGTAATCGACATGTTTCTTGTTCCTCATTTGTGGCTTTGGTTATAGTTGGGATACAATGTCAAATCTCCATTGGTTTTGTGTTGTCTTGTGTTTGGTAGGCTTTTTTTCATATCTGATGGGCCCGGTTATTTTTTCATGGGAACATATACCAGATGTAAGAGAAAACAATGCCACATGTGTTTCTTTTTATATCAAATTGTTTGAAGCATAGGTTGATGTGTACTTCTCTATGGACCCTTGTGGGATCTCACTTGGTGCCTTTTGTGTTCATGTGTTTCCTTGTGCCTCGACTTTCAATACATTTGGTGTTTACTTGGATCTTGTTTTTATGCTTCATTCTGGAAAATTAATGATACATTCAAGATCTTGGCATTTTTTCTATGATCTTAAAGAATAATAATAATAATAATCTATTTTTAAGGTCACGGCCAAGCCAACACACCAAATTGGTGTATGAGACCCTCTTGTTTGTGGGACAAGGGACCCCCCTCCGCCCAACGATTTGACTGGTAAAGTCTACGAAGGTATACATACCCTACCCCCATCTGGATTTGAACCTGTGACCTCTTAAGAGGAAACACATGTTCTTAACCATTAGGACCTAATTTTCCTTTTAATATAAGCTCTTTGACACAAATGTAGTATGTGGCTTGTTTTAAAACTTTTCCTTGATCGATGAACTTAGCAAAATTCATATCTAGGAATATTTTGAAATAAAAGGATATATACTATGTGAAGTCCAATGGAACTATCATATCAACCACAAAAATTTAAAATTAAAATTTGTATTAAAATTCAAATTCGTCATAAAATTCAAATTCATCATTGTTATACTTACGGTGAAGTTGATAGTACAATAATTTTACTTAAACATCCCAAAATTGATTTTCCTGTGGCTTATGTTAAATATGTATGGGAGATAGTCGAAAATGGTTATGTTGAACCGACATATTAGGAAACATATAACGCCCTCACACAAGCTGAGAAAGATGTCTTGAAAGATCAAAGAAAGAAGGATGGAAATGCATTGTTTTACATACATCAAGCCATGCATGAAAGCATACTTCCAAGAGTTGCATCAACAAAGAAACCCAAGGAAGCATGGAACATATTACAAACCAATTATCAAGGTATGGATAAAGTAAAAACTGCAAAACTTCATATTCTTAGAAGAGATTTTGAAACTATGTTAATGAAAGATTCAGACACAGTAGATTCTTTCTACACACACACATCATTAGACTGATAAATCAGATTAAGTCTCATGGTGAAACCATAGAAGATAGAAAATTTGTTGAGAAAGTGCTTAGGCATCTTCCTCCTAAATTTGATACTCTTGTTTTAACCCTAGAAGAAGGCAAAGACTTGAGTCAGTTCAGTCTAGATGAATTGCAAGCTTCCCTCATTAATCATGAACATAGATTGAACAAGTCAAATATGTTATTAGAAAATGTTTTTTCCACACAGTCATCTATAAGTCATGAAAGAGAAAGGGGGATAGATAACTCTAGAGGCAGAGGAAGAAGTTCTGGCAGAAGTGGATGCAATATCAATCCTAGAAATATTGGTGGAGGAGGTCAAAACCCAAGTAGCAGCTAGTCAACTTGTCAAAGAACTGACAAATCAAAGATTCAATGCCATTACTATTAAAAACATGGACATTATGCATATGAGTGCAGAAAGAGACAGTATAATCAGAATAAGTAAAGTCAAGATCAATCACACAACACAAATTACCAAACACGACCTATGTTTATGGCATGTGTTGTAGTTGTGCCTAGTGCAGAAGAAATGCCTAATATAGTGTCACCAGTTGAATGAAATGTTGCTCAAGCAAGTCCATGTGACATATAGTATTTAGATTCAGGTGCAGTAATCATATGACAGGAAACACATAATTATTTTCTAGTTTAGATGAGTTAGTCTAGACCAAGGTTACACTTGGAACATATATCTAAGTCACTGTCTTAGGCAAAGGCAGTATAAAAATTTTAACCAGACAAGGAGAAGAGAGAGTTATGTCTGATGTATATTATGTTTATGGTCTGAAGCATAATATGATGAGTACATGACAATTGTTACAAAAAGGATATAGAATCTACATGGAAGATAATCACTGTGTGATTATGGATAAATGCCCAAGCAATCTACTTATTGCAAAAATTGAGATGACAAGTAACAGGATGTTCCCATTGACATTAAATCCAGTAAAGAAGAAGAACATAGCGCAAACTGCTGACAAAAATAAAAGTGCACAATTAGACACTGCATTTACAGTAGAAAGCACACGTAGTACTAATGGAGAAAATAGTGCACGCAGTATTAAGAAAGGAGAAAATGGTGCAGAAATGAAGGCAACGTTCCAATCTGAAACACAAGATGACTCCTTGTTATGGCATTTTAGATTTGGGCATTTGAACTTTGGAGGCCTAAAGCTGCTACATGCAAAGAATATCGTAAAAGGCTTACCATTGATTGAAAAATCAGAAAGGATATGTGAAGGATGCATATTTGGCAAGCAACACAGAGAATCGTTTCCAGTTGGCAAGTCTTACAGAGTAAAAGCTCCACTGAAAATAATACATTCTAACATTTGTGGTCCAATGCAAACTCCGTATATAGGAGGCAGTATTTATTTTCTATCATTCATTGATGATTTCTCAAGAAATACATGGATTTAATTTCTAAAGCATAAATCTGATGAATTGGGTTATTTTCAATAGTTCAAATCACTTGTGGAGAAACAGATTGGTTATTAAATCAAGTGTCTAAGAACAGACAGAGGAGGAGAATACATGTCAAAATAATTTCATAACTTTTGCAAAAATCATGGCATCTACAAGCAATTTACCGCGCGATACACACCATAGAAAAATGGTGTCACAGAAAGAAAGAACATAACCATCATGGAAATGGCACTCAGTATGTTGTCAGCCAAACATTTTTCAACTGAGTATTGGGTTGAGGCAATAGAAACTACAGTATACATCTTGAACAAATGTCTGACAAAGAGTGTGAAAAATAGAATTCCTTAGGAAGCATGGACATGATCAAAGCACAATGTGGTGCACTTAAGAGTTTTTAGTTATGTCGCATACGCACATGTTCCAGATGAACTGAGAAGGAAGGTGGAAAAAAAAGGACAAAAATGTATATTTGTTGGGTATTCGAAAGAGACAAAAGGATACAAGATGTATGAACCTGTAACAAGAAAAGTCATAATCAGTCGTGATGTTTAGTTTGTGGAGAATGAAGCATGGGATGGAACCATAGAAAAGACAATGAAAATAATTGGTGCAATGGAGCATGATGATACAGAGGATGAAGTGATACAAACACCATACACAGTACATTGCGCAATTTCGTCTACACCTAGGACTACAACACAAATTACCGTGCAAAATACTTTGGTAAGAACAACAAATGCGTCGTCCACCCCTAGACCGCAGCAAATACCAACAAGCAGTTCGAGTACTTCTACATCTCCAGATCCAACATTAGAAAGTTTGTTACCAAGAAAGACAAGAAGTCTGTGCGACATCTATAATGAATACACAACAAATTTATTTTTCAGTTTTTGCTTTTTTTTCACAAATAGATGATCCATTAAATTTTGAAGAAGTTGTCAAAGAGGAAGTATGGGCACAAGCCATGGATGAAGAAATCAAATGCATAGAGAGTAATCAAACATGGAAATTGGTTGATGTACCTAAAGACAAAGATGTCATAAGTGTCAAGTGGATTTATAAAACCAACCAAGATGCAGAAGGAAAGGTATAGAAGTACAAGGCAAGATTAGTTGCAAGAGGCTTTACACAACAACCTGAAATTGATTACAATGAAACATTTGCACCAGTTGCATGCATGGACATAGTCATAACAATGTTAGCAATTGTCGCGCAAAACAAATGGCCAGTTTATCAGACGGATGTAAAGTCAACATTCTTGAATGGAAGCTTAGAAGAAGAAATATATGTGGAAAAACCACAAGGTTATGAGATTCCAGAACAAGAAGACAAAGTATACAGATTAAAGAAAGCACTATATGGATTAAAGCAAGATCCAAGAGCTTGGTACAGTCGCATAGATTCCTATCTCACACATAATGGATTTTAGAGAAGTGAAAATGAGCCAACACTGTACATCAAATCAAATCAGCAAGGTAATGTGTTAATTATTTGTTTATATGTGGATGACTTGATATTTACATGTGATTTTGGCATAGAAGATTTCAAATCAGTCATGAAGGATGAATTTAAAATGACTGATTTGGGGCTAATGAGATATTTTCTGGAAATAGAAGTGCACCAGTCCAAAACTGGTATATTTATCTCACAATCCAAGTATGCGCATGAAATATTGAAGAGATTCAATATGGTGAATTCAAAAGAAGAACCAACACCTGTCATAACATGATTGAAGTTAAGCAAGGAAGATAAAGGGTCCAAAGTGGATCCCACACCGTTTAAAAGACCGGTAGGCAGTCTTATGTATGTAACAGCGACAAGACCTCATATTATGTATGGAGTGAGACTAATCTCAAGGCTCATGGAAAATCCAAAAGATTCACATTGGAAAGCAGGAAAGAGAATCCTAAGATACATGAATGGAACAAAAGATTTTGGCATAAAGTACTCCATTTCAGAAGATTTCAAACTCATTGGATACACTGACAGTGATTGTGGAGGCAGTATTGATGACAAGAAAAGTACCTCTGGGTACACATTTCATTTTGGAACAGGCATGGTATCATGGGCATCAAGGAAGCAGCCCATAGTGACACTTTCTTCAGCAGAAGCAGAGTACATCGCAGCCACAACCGCAACCTGTAAAGTAGTATGGATGAGAAGGATATTAAAATATTTGTTGAAAGAACAATGGGAACCAACTATAGTTTTCTGTGACAACAATTCATCCATCATGTTATCAAAGAATCATATGTTTCATAAGAAAACCAAGCACATTGATACAAGGTATCATTTCATCAAAGAATTGGTGAATAACAAATAGCTCAGTTTAGAATTTTGCAGGTCAAAAGAACAAATTGCAGACATTTTTACAAAATATTTAGCAAGAGATGCATTTCATCATCTGCGCAGTAGTCTAGGAGTTCGTGCAGTAACAGATGAGTGACAGTAAAATGAAAACTCAAATTTTTGATGTCATTTTCTTTTGTAACTCCACCAACTTATAATTAAGGGGGAATGTTGGAAATTGTAATGACAAGTCGGCGTGTAATCGAAAATTCAGTTGGACAGTCTGCAGGTGCAAAGTCGCACATCTACTCAAAAGTCAATCGGCAAGAAAGAGAGTTATAAATGAAGACGAATTCTATCTTCTTGAATTAAATTAAGTTGTTGAAGAGTCAGTCATAGTTATGGTAGTGTTTAATGTTGAGTCGGTCTTAGCTTCTGAAGAAAGTTTATATAATTCTGAGTTGCTTTAGTTAAAAAAAGGAGAGAGGGATATGATAGATATGAATAGATAGAGACATGGTGAAAAAGAGAGAGGAATGCAGAGAAGTTGTTCAAGAACCAACAATAGCTAAAGAGTTGACAGAACAAGTATCAGAGCCGAAGCTCATTTTGTCATTGTATTTTGTAATCTGAGTGCACTGCACCGAAGTTCATTAATATCAAGTATTTTGTGTGTTGACAAGGTTCTATGTTATTTCTCTATTATATTCCACATTCGTAAATCATTCTATTCAGTGTGTATATTCACAGTGCACAGTAATCTGGCACTCTGTGCACTACACAGTGATCTTGAGAACTCTGTTGCATAGCCTGTTTGGTGCGTAATATTTTAGATTGCATTGCGCAGAGTAGACTGCGTGCATCTCCCTCACCCTTCATCTATTTCCCATTTCTAGATTGCGCTGTTTTTTGAGAAATAGCAATTCGGCTGAAGGTTTCTACCATAAGGCCAATAGAAAAAAAAAACCCTAATTCAAGTTTCTATTATTAAATTCTAAATGAAATCATATCCTTTTACTATGCATGGTACTTCCCAAAAGACTCAAGATTTAGTGTTTCCCAGAAGTCTCTTGTTTACACAAATATTTATCTTGTAGCACCTTCTATCTTGGAGGTGTTGCAGGCGAGTCTAAAAGAGATGTGACAAGGCTATAGTCATAATATTCCTGATCGTGGTCAAAGTAGTGCCTCTCACTCTTTCACTAGTGAAAGAACGATGGATGAAATGGTAAATTCATGTATTAATCAAAGTTTTCAATATAAAAACAGAAATGAAAAAAAAAACATAAAATATCCAATAATCACATGCAGACGGGAAGGTTTTGTAGAAAATAAAACAAACTAGTTGGCAATTTTGGTATTGAACCCAATGTGAAACGAGCACGCAACCTTTTAATCTAAAGTCAGACGCGATACCATTGCGCCACGGATTCATGTCTTTGAATGAAGATGGTCGATTTTTTCAGTTAATTTGTAATTGGAATGATTGGTTAGTTTGATTTATTTTGAAATTAGGTTAAAATTTATTAGAACTTCGTATTTAAATGATTGAGTCTCAAGTATCTTTTAGGTTTTTCAATATATTGAATTCATTTATGCATTTAAAAATGCAATTAAACCAAATAACATGGTGATTTCACCAAAATCTGTTTTACCAAATTTTTATAAATAAATTAAAAAAATCAAATATATAAACAAAACCTTATCATAAAAACAGAAATGTGAAAAAAAACATAAAATATCCAATAATCACATGCAGACGGGAAGGTTTTGTAGCAAATAAAACAAACTAGTTGGCAAATTTGGTTTTGAACCCGGTGTGAATCGAGCACGCAACTTTTTAATCTAGAGTCCGACGCGATACCATTGCGCTACGGATTTTTGTCTTTGAATGAGGATTGTCGATTTTTTCAGTTAATTTAGTTGGTCATTATTTACATCTGTCGCTAATTATCTTTCACGGAATGCGGTGAGAGTGGATCGAACACACGACCTGTTATTCAGTCTGATGCTCTCTGAACTGAGCTCTCAGTGATTGTTAATTATGAAGGATGGAGACCTCATGGTATAAATAACCACCACACATATGATTGTTGCTAACTGCTGCTAGCAATAAAAGGATGAATGTTGCAGCAAGCTCTATGATATATCAGAGGATGTTCCGCATCAAATTCGGTAACGAAAGTGAAAATGGAGATGCGGGGTATCGAACCCCGTACCTCCCGCATGCAAAGCGGGCGCTCTACCGTTTGAGCTACATCCCCATTTATATATGGGGATTTTGGACTAGAAAATGACTCTGGGCTTAATCAACCAGATCTGGAAAGGGAATACGTATGATGCATGTCTAAGCGATGGGGCTCTCCTCTATATTACGATGCATCTCACAGCTTTGAGTACTTTAGGGGTGGAGCAAGCAAGATTCGAAGCTGATCACTTAGAGATGAGACCACTACAGCTCATCAAAGTGAATTACCTATAATCATTCGATTGCTTCAAAAGCACCAATTATTAGAATCGGAACCGCAACATGCATAATACGGATCCCATAAACAAAAACCTGTAAATGAACATGGGATTTGGTAAGGTAATTAACAACATTTTTGGGTGTGGCTATAAATATATCCATGTAAATATAAGAATCATTTAAAAAAATAGGATATTGAGAAAAGCATATAAAATGAAGAGAAAAAAAACCTTAAAATAATAATGGTTAGAACTTACAATATTTACATCAAACCAAAATGAAATAAGTATAATTGTAGACACACATAAAATTATTTCTATTAGATGATAGTATATTTTGTTGATATTTATGAAAGGTTAAGAGGCAAATAAAAAACTACACTATGAATTATAAGGAAAGTAAAATAATAATATGATAATACCAGAAGAAATTGTTTTAATGGAAAATTAGATGTGAAATATGATGTTCAAGTATATCAAAAAAACATATATATAATTAGATAGAGAAACTACAAAAATCCTTGATAAAAAGTTATTTGAGAGTAAAAAGAATCATCTCACATGAGGTACTCAATGGAATTGGAAACACATATAAAAGTGATTATGTATAAATAGAAAATGGAAAACAATGGATTTTAGTTAAAATTAACCAAGTTGCATTAAAAAGGAGGAAGCAAATATCAAAAAACATATATATAATTAGATAGAGAAACTACAAAACTCCTTGATAAAAAATTATTTGAGAGTAAAAAGCATCATCTCAGGTACTCAATGGAATTGGAGACACATATAAAAGTGATTATGTATAAATAGAAAATGGAAAACAATGGATTCTAATTAAAATTAACTAAGTTGCCTTAAAAAGGAAGAAGCAAACATGAGATTCAAGGTAAAGGGAATGGTTTGAAGACAAAGTGAGAGATTCAAGAAGAAAAGTGTGTAAGAATAATTTCCTAAATGACGCATATGATAAAACAGTTACGAAAACTGTCGTCTTGGTAACAGAATGGTCAAATCTCCAACTCTGATGGACAGGTGGAGAATAACCGTCTTGGGGAAATCGGTCCTCTCTCTGCCTATAAAAGAACCTTCAAGAATACCCATCAAAATCGATCTGAAGGTGCGTTTGGCAGCAAGTTATGAGAGAGAAATCGATTTCCAGTCTGCACAGAGGATTTCAGCAGAGGGTCACAGCAGAGGGTTCTGTGCACTCGATTTCCGTTCTGAGCAAGTGAGCTCGCAGCAAAAGGAGCAGAGGGTTCGATTACGAAATGGATTCAGGTATGAATTTATTTAAATTCCGCTTCTATATGATTCAGATTGAAAACTAAAAGTTCCAGGTCCTGCAAATACGCTAACATTGGTATCAGAGCGGGTTGGGGAACTTTCTGAATGCATATATATTATTTCCGCAATATTACTTCCGCCATCTCATCTGTCATATTTTCGTTCATATGCTGGTCCTCGCAAGGTTCAGTTTTATGGTTGAGCTTGTTATTTATGTTAAGGGTTTATAAAGAAATGGAAAGTTTGCCTGGCTGGGTCGCGACTGCTTATGCCCACCCTTCCCAGCCCGGACAAACCTTTCACTAGCCGTGAACCCGAGCCATGACAAGGCTCTTGGTAACCCGATCACCTCGTATACCTTCATTCACACAAGGTAATGCAAGGCTTCTAAGGAGAGAGTGACAGACCTGGGCCTATGGTGACAGGTCAAATCGTCTATCAATGTTAGAGTGATATTTTACCTTGTACACTACTCATTGTTATTGTTGATTGCTGGACAGAGAAAGAAGATAGACTAACAATGATTTACAATCTGATATTTTCATCATTTTTTTTTATGTTGTATATAGCCTTAGTCTCATAAAATCTAACAGAATTTATTTTTTACTCAAGAAAAATTATTTTCATAATTTTGTTATAAAATATGAATTAAGATAAATAATTTGGAATTCTAGTGGTTTTTCATGGCTCAAAAGTTTTATGATATTATTGTAAGCATTTAAGTTGCATAAAATCTTACACTCATGCATAATGTAGTTTATTTTAGAATTTCATTTTTGCAATACGGAGAATGCTTTCTGTTACCCTGCTACCAGAATGTTCTTATGATGACAAAATGTTTTGTGTCACTCTATTTAAACACATTACTATTGAATCAACATGCAGAGTCGTTACATTGATTTAAGGTCTATATTAAGAGATGGTTTGGTAGCCACCAAAGTGGTCCAACCGGAAAGACTCGTAGATATTAAGTCAAATTACCTAAATTTAGTACTTGTTTCCCCTGGTATTAAAATAATAACTCTGCAAATCGCAATTATTTAATCACAAGAATATTAGGTTGGCCCAAAGGTGCACCAAATTTTTGAAAGATTATTTAATTGGAGTAGGATGATTGATGGGTATTCACAATTGAGGTCAGTATGGATACTCAAAGGTAACATACTTACTTAGTTGTGAATGTTTTATCAATCAGTCCTATTATGTGAAAGGAAATCACCATAATTGTTAAATAGTTTGCCATAAGATTAGCCCAAAGGTAGGTCACGGTAATACTATTCACTATTGTTTAAACCATGTTTTTCAAATTGCTTATAACTCTTAGCATTAATGTCACATAGCATGTATTTTTTATTACAGTATCAGTTCCTGTGTCGCTGCATTCGCATGCCTCTTCTGTCCCGATCTTGATTGGAATGAATTTCTCAGATTGGAAAGAACAGGTTTAGTTTCACCTTGGTGTTCTGGATCTAGATGTAGCACTTGAATCAGAAAAACCAAATGATATTACTAGTAACAAAAGTGCAGAAGAAAAATCTACATTCAAAGCATGGGAAAGATCGAATAAACTGAGCCTTAAATTCATGCGAATGACTGTGGCAAACAACATTAAGTCAACTCTTCCTACTACTGAAAATGCTAAAGAATTCCTGAAATCTGTGGGAGAACATTTCAAAACTACAGACAAGTCTCTTGCTGGGACACTGATGGCTAAGCTTACCACCATGAAGTTTGATGGTACGCGTGGAATACATGAGCATGTCCTTGAAATGACAAACTTGGATACTCAATTAAAGACTCTTGAAATGAAGGTGGATGAGTTCTTCCTTGTACAATTCATTTTAAACTCCTTGCCTCCTCAGTATGGGCCATTTCAGATTCACTATAACACTATTAAGGATAAGTGGAATGTGAATGAGTTGGCTGGTATGCTCAATCAAGAAGAGGCAAGACTTAAGCAACATGGACAACATTCAGTTCATTTCATCACTCAAGGAGCCGGAAGGAAAGGGAAAAAGCCTAGAAAGGGCATGAAGAGAACACCATCCAAGGAACATGAGCCTAATCAAGGTTCTCAGGCTTATCAGAAGGAAAGGAACAGTGATAAGTGTCACTTCTGTAAAAAGTCGGGACACTATCAGAAAAACTATCCGAAACGTAAGGAATGGTTCGAAAGGAAAGGTATGCACTTCATTTCTGTTTGTTTCGAATCAAACCTAGCTGAAGTTCTTTCTAATACTTGGTGGATTGACTCTGGGGCTACTACTCATGTTTCTAATACCATGCAGGGATTCCTTACAACCCAGACCACAAATCCAAATCAGAATTTTCTATTCATGGGAAATCGGGCTAAAGCTCAAGTTGAAGCCATTGGGACTTATTGTTTATTTCTAGATTCTGGTTATCATTTGGATTTGTTTTAGACTCTTTATGTTCCTTCTATTTCTAGAAATTTAATTTACTTGTCTAGACTTGACCTTGATGGTTACTCCTGTAATTTTTTAAATAAAAGTTTCAGTTTGTTTAAAAATACCTCTTTTGTTGGTTCGAGCATTCTTTCTGATGGTTTATACAGATTAAACCTTGATAATCAATTTGCTGAAACCATTCTTACCTTGCATCATAATGTTGGTATTAAACGTAGTCTCACGAATGAAAATTCCTCATACTTGTGGCATAAAAGGCTGGGACATATTTCCAGAGAAAGGTTACTTAGATTAGTAAAAGATGGGATTCTCTTGAACCTAGATTTTTCTGATCTTGGAATGTGTGTAGATTGTATTAAGGGAAAACAAATAAAACACACCAGAAAAGGTGCCACAAGAAGTACTGAGCTTCTTGAGATTATCCATACAGACATTTGTGGGCCTTTTGAAAATCCATCTTTTGGTGGAGAAAAGTATTTTATCACTTTTATTGACGACTTTTCACACTATGGTTATGTCTATTTGTTGCATGAAAAATATCAATCGATGGATACCCTTGAGGTACATATCACTGAGGTTGAAAGACAATTAGATAGAAAAGTGAAAATCATTAGATCTGATAGAGGTGGTGAATACTATAGAAAGTATGATGAAACAGGGCAGTGCCCTGGCCCATTTGCTAAAATTCTTGAAAAGCATGGCATATGTGCACAGTATACTATGCCTAGAACGCCCCAGTAGAATGGTGTAGATGAAAGGCGTAATCGTACTTTAATGGATATGGTTAGGAGTATGTTAAGTAATTCCAATTTACCTAAATCATTGTGGATATATGCTCTTAAGACCGATGTATACTTGTTAAATCAGGTTCCTAGTAAGTCAGTTCCGAAAACCCCTTTTGAACTGTGGATAGGAAGGAAACCGAGTTTAAGACACCTGCATGTTTGGGGTTGTCCAGCAGAGGTTATATTGTACAATCCACATGAAAAGAGATTGGATTTTAGAACGATCAGTGGTTCCTTTATTGGTTACCCTGAAAAATCCAAAGGGTATAGGTTGTATTGCCCTAATCACAGTACGAGAATTGTAGAAACCGGTCATGCCAGATTCATTGAAAATGGTGAAGTCAGTGGGAGTCATAAATTGCAAAATGTGGTTATCCAAGAAGTTAGGGTACAAGTTCCTGTACCTATGGCTTCAAAGGAAATTGTTGTTCCTATCATTGATGAACAACCTGACAATATTGAACAACAAATTAATGAACCACCACTCCATAATGAGGCTGTCACCAATGAACCCATAGTAGATGGACCACAAGAAGTAGTATTAAGGAGATCTCAAAGGGTTAAGAGGTCTGCTATTTCAGATGATTATGTGGTTTATCTACAAGAATCTGATTTTGATATAGGAACGCGTAAGGATCCGGTTTCATTTTCACAAGCCATAGAAAGTAATGATTCTGCTAAATGGATTAATGCCATGAATGATGAATTAAAATCAATGGACCAAAATGAAGTCTAGGATCTCGTTGAATTACCCGAAGGACACAAGAAAGTTGGTTATAAATGGGTCTTCAAGACCAAACGCGACTCTAAGGGTAATATCGAACGATATAAAGCTAGACTTGTGGCCAAAGGTTTCACTCAGAAAGGAGGCATTGACTATAGAGAGACCTTCTCTCCTGTGTCCAAGAAGGACTCACTTAGAATCATTATGGCATTAATAGCTCATTATGATTTAGAACTGCACCAAATGGATGTGAAAACTGCTTTTCTGAATGGGAGTTTGGAGGAAGACATCTATATGGATCAACCTGAAGGTTTCTCCATTAAAGGAAAAGAACACTTGGCTTGCAAACTTAAGAAGTCAATATATGGGCTTAAACAAGATTCCCGGCAATGGTATCTTAAGTTTCATAATACCATTACTTCTTTTGGATTTAAGGAAAACACTGTTGATCGGTGTATATATCTAAAAGTTAGTGGGAGTAAATTTATATTTCTGATTTTATATGTTGATGACATATTGCTTGCCACCAGTGATCTTGGTTTATTACACGCAACCAAAAGGTTTCTCTCTATGAATTTTGAAATGAAAGATATGGGTGAGGCATCTTACGTGATAGGAATTGAAATATTCCGGGATCGATCACGTAGATTGTTAGGATTGTCTCAGAAGGCTTATATCGAAAGAGTTCTAGAGAGATTCGGAATGGATAAATGTTCAGCTGTTGATGCCCCTATTCAAAAAGGGGATAAATTTAGCCTTATGCAATGTCCGCAGAATGAGTGGGAACGAAAACAGATGGAAATAATTTCTTATGCTTCTGTAGTAGGAAGTCTAATGTATGCACAGACTTGCACTAGGCCAAACATCAGTTTTGCAGTAGGTATGTTGGGAAGATACCAAGTCAATCCTGGATTGGAACACTGGAAAGCTGCAAAGAAAGTGATGAGATACTTGCAGGGAACGAAGGATTACATGCTCACATTTAGGAGGTATGATAATCTAGAAGTGATTGGCTACTCAGACTCTGATTTTGCCGGATGTGTTGACAGTAGAAAGTCTACTTTTGGTTATTTGTTCCTATTAGCTGGAGGAGAAATATCATGGAAAAGTGTGAAGCAAACTATCACTACTTCATCCACTATGGAAGCTAAATTTGTGGGATGCTTTGAGGCCACGGTTCATGGATTGTGGTTGCGAAATTTTATCTCAGGACTTGGGGTTTTCGACTCTATTTCCAAGCCGCTGAGGATTTATTGTGATAATGTCACAGCTACATTCTTCTCTAAGAACGACAGGTATTCTAATGGTGCTAAACACATGGAACTGAAATACTTTGCCGTAGAAGAAGAAGTTCAGAAACAACGAGTGTCAATTGAACACATAAGCACACTGCTTATGGTTGCAGATCCATTGACGAAAGGATTGCCACCAAAGACATTTAAGGAACATGCTAACAGAATGGGAATTGAACACAACACATAAAAATTGCTACTTTTATGAAATGGATCACATAATGATGTTTGTCTTATTTGACACTTTGAGATCTTAATAAAGTTGTTTATATTTGATAAATCCTGTTTTAAATGTGTACGTACATGTATGAGAATAAATGCATAATAACAGGAATAGTCTCTGACAAGGGACATTATTGTTGGACCTTATGAAATCTCTCCTTGTTTATAGACTAATTTAAACAAGTTACTAATGTTGTGGTACATGAAAGGGACTATGTCGTCTTATTGACATGGAACCGTCACGACTCGCATTACTAGGTTGTTTAATTATAGTATTATGATGACCAAACTGAAAACCAAGATGAATATGACTTATGGTGCACCTAATGTCTACTCTGTTAAACTCTAACATTAAGTTATCATATGTGCCAAGTGGGAGAATGTAAGAATAATTTCCTAAATGACGCATATGATAAAACAATTACGAAAACTGTCATCTTGGTAACAGAATGGTCGAATCTCCTACTCTGATGGACAGGTGGAGAATAACCATCTTGGGGAAACCAGTCCTCTTTCTGCCTATAAAAGAACCTTCAAGAATACCCATCAAAATTGATCTGAAGGTGCGTTTGGCAGCAGGTTATGAGAGAGAAATCGATTTCCAGTCTGCACAGAGGATTTCAGCAGAGGGTCGCAGTAGAGGGTTCTGTGCACTCGATTTCTGTTCTGAGCAAGTGAGCTCGCAGCAAAAGGAGCAGAGGGTTCAATTACAAAATGGATTCAGGTATGAATTTATTTAAATTCCGCTTCAATATGATTCAGATTGAAAACTAAAAGTTCCAGGTCCTGCAAATACGCTAACAAAGTGGTCAATAAGATTGCAAGGTATTGAAAGTCACGTACAAGAATGCTATGAGAAAACACTTCAAAAGAAAAAACAATACTACAAGAACACTACATATATAACTTCCACATACATGAGGAGATAAAATCCCAAAACTATTTGAAGCTTAATATATCATTGCATTAAAAGCAATGAATAGAACAAGAATCAACTCACATAGGTTGAGATATGAAAGAGGGAGATAGGAACAAGAAGTAAAGGAGCCATGGGAGTGAGCCTCGGCCGTGAATTAGGTAGACTAAGTCCAGTTTTCATATTAGAAATTAGAAAACAATGTTTTAGGAGGATCTAATGAGAAGCATAGGGACAAGGTTGGTTTAAAAAACAAGGGAAAAACAATGTTTTAAGAGGATCTCATGAGAGGCACAAGGAGAAGGTGGGTTGAAAAAACAATGTGTACAAGAAGCGGAAAGTTGAAAGTTAATTAAAAGAACAAGGTAGTAGAATAAATCAAATCCATGATTAAATACTTCTCATTACACACATAACTCTATTAACATATAAAATGTAAATTCTATATATATATATATAATATTTCTTTTTTCTTTTTTCTTTTTTCTTTTAAACAATAAATTTATTTTAAAACTGTAAATAATTTATATTGATGATTTTAAATTTCTTTTCAAAATATAAACTTATCAAAATAACAATAGTTAGGAATATACCCTATTCTCTCTTTTCATATATATTTTCAAAGTATATCTTTAGTTAGGAATACACGTCAATCTCTCTTTTTATATATATTTTCAAAGTATATTTTTTACACTTATATATAAGTGTGAAAAATATACTTTGAAAATATATATAGAGGGAGATGGGGTATATTCCTAACTATTGTTATAATATGTATATTAAACCTAATAAATTAGGAATATACCTATAATAAAAATATATTGTCATGTATATTTGTATCTATATTTTTTTTAACTACATAAAGGGTAAAAGCATTTCATTGTGGTTGTGAGGGTCATAACATGTTTAATAAGTTGGTTTTTTTTTAAAGATTTTTTTTAACAAGAACAAGAATTTTATGACAGATAATGACAAGTTTTTTTGTAAATTCCTTAAGTGAACCACAATTTTGACACAAACTAAAAAGAATTTATTTGGAGATTAATTTTTATTCGATCACAATCATCGATTTAGCCTTTTAAAATAATTTCTATTTTTTTTTATATTTATTATTTTAATCTTTTCACTAATATTATAAAACATTTTTAATTTTATTTTAATATTATAAAACATCATTAATTTCATTTTAAAAAGTATATAATAACATTTTAAGAAATGATTTTTTTCATTTTAAAAAGTATATAATAACATTTTAAGAAATGATTTTATTATTTATTTATAAAGTTAATAACATATAAAAAAAATTACATCAACAAAAATGTAAAGTCAACTTTTTTAATGACATTCTAAGCATGTATAATAAAAATGAATTAAAAAAACTATGGCATTTTAGACAATATTGGCAAGGTTGTGCTTATTATGCAAAAATGAATAATTCTTGCATCTATAATATTAAGGGAAAATATGGAAAATAATAACAAACATTTTTAATGACATTTCAAATATATATAATAAAATAAAATAAGAAAAACAATTAGCATTTTATATAATATTGATAAAGTTGAGCTTATGCAAGAATTACTAAATTTTTGCATCTCAACAATATATGGTATATTAGAAATACAAGGGAAAAGATTAACATATTTTTTTTATTTTTTTTTGTAAATAAAAGAGTACTATATGATATTCACATATAGGAGACAAGTGGCCAAGAAGTGTATATAAGACTGTAACTAAAAACGGTTCTGACAAAAAAGATTAGAATGTTCTAATGTGCAGTGGCCATGGACGACTGAATTACATAGCTTGACAGAGAATTTTAATTCTCTACATAATTGACTAAAGAAAAAAGAAACCATAAAACTTGAGAGAGCTAGCTTGGACTTAGCAATCCCTAGGTGTTGTAGGCTAGGACAAATAATTGTCCGCAAGTTGGACATCTTTTGTTGGTTGGAGCAGCCGACATCATGTCCATCAGGAGGTCCAAGCGTTGTCCCAAGAAGTTCTATATATGGGCATGTTCATCCATTTTTTTCTGCAGCTCAAAGATGAGCTGAATGTGATCCTCTGCAAAATGAATTGGGGTCGACGGAGGCAGTTCGTCCATCATATCTGCATCCATTCCTTTCGCTGTGTACACTGCTTCAGTTATGTCCCCTGCATCTGCTATGTCTACTGTGTCCCGTTCAGTGTCCATTGTGGCCATTACCTTCAAGGGAGTGGCCACTTGCCATTTGGGGGGAATCTTTTCCTCCACCATGCAAGAACCAATGCCAAAGAAGTGGTTTGGAGAATTTTCTCTTCGAGGGTCAATTTCATGGTTACGGCTAGGCGGAGGGGCTGAAATCATGGGAGGGGGCACTTTTTCCATGAAAGGGCCACTACCAAGGTCAATGGTGGGAATTGGGGTGGGGGGTTGGATTTGCCTGAGGCGGTTGGTGATAATGAGGGAGAGTTGGGAAGGGGGGTGACGATTTTGTTTGGTGTAGGAATTGTAATAAAGTGTGCCTCACCTAGACTTGTCGCACTCTCTAGGCATGTTGTGAGCTCAGATGAAGGGGACAAGAGAAGGCTTGGGAAGGTGCAGAGAAAAAAGGGTGTGGGAGATCCAGAGAAGGTCTGGGAGCAGACGAGAGAAATGCCAAGGAGGAATGAGAGAGCGGGCTGGCATCCCAAATTTCATGAAACCTTGCAAGTGGACATGGGAGGGAGCCATGAATGTCAAGGTGACTGCAAGCCTGGTGTAGGTACACCCAGCCTGGTTCACGCATGGCTCCCTTCATTTTCCTCGGAGTGCCCAATGCATCTTCATTGAAGCCCTATGAATGTGGGTCATTCGAGCTGGGGGACGAGAGGCTGGTGGCAGGGATTAATATCTCCCTGCGCTGCCTAGCGCCACCTGGCTCCCACTTCTTTCCCCCTGTCATCCCATCTGGGGAAGATTAACACTCTGTTAAGAATATGTTTTATTTTTAATTTAAATAGCTATTTATTTATATGGGGAAATATTAAGAAAGGGAAAAAATTAAGAGAGTTAGTCTTAGAAAGTTAGATGTAACGAGATTTTTTCAATAAAAACATGATCATATTTTTATAAAAAAAAATAAAAATCTTAACACGTGATTAAACAAATTAAATAAAAAAAAAATACTTAACACATAATTAAATAAATTAAATACTTAATTAATTAAATTTATTTTTATTAGTTTTTTATTTTAATTAAAATAAAATAAATAATAATAAATTTATTTAATTTCAAAAAATTATATATGTGTGTGTGTGTGGTTTTCATATTAATGTTGTTAATTGAAATCATAAAGATATTATAATTGATGATGATGATGATGATTAACGTTCACTAACACCTAATTGGTCTATCAGACCTTAAGACAGTAAGTGATTACTTGTGATTCTTTAGAATTTTGTTTATGTGCTCGAAAAGCATTAAGAGAAGCTTTCCAAGATCACCATACTTTTGTTGAGTTAAGAGGTTAAGAAGGTTGGTAGTGTGATCAATATTTTGAAAATGAGATCTAATATGGGTATAGGCTGGACAATCTAAGAGAAAGTGCTTTTCATATTCAACCTTCTTAGTGTCACAAAGGTGACACACTTGTTCATCCCATGGCGTTTTAGTATTGACCAATGGCCAGTTTCAATATGGAGCTCATGAGAATTTTTTCTTATCTTAGCAATGCTTATTTTTTCTTTACACTTGGAAAAACAGATAGATAATTTTGATCTTCTAGATTAGGGTTGATTACATCTTTATAATACCTTAATTTTATTTTTTCTCTAACTCTTTATCACACCACATTTTTTCCTTAACTTTTTATTTGACTTTTTTTTTAATTGTATCTTTATTCTGCAAAATGGTTTCTTCCATGATTCCCCAATAGTTTAGCCAAGACCAGGCATCTTTATGCCATCCTCACTTGAGTCGATGGTGGTTATGACTTGATTTTGAACCAATTTTAGGTAGCCTCTTGTCTTCCATGTTGTTTAAATTGTTCTTATACATTAGGTATCTAGTCATATCCATGCTCTCAATGGGGGAGAGGCTTGTTTCTACGAGGAGGATGGGATAGGGCGTATTTCCTTTAATTTTGAGATTATAGGTTATAAAATTCTTTTGTATTTGCTTTATCTTTCTCCAGGACTCACAAGAGATACTACAGCCCCAGACTTCACATCCATAAAGAATATCAGGTGTAACAAGATTCTCAAAGAGGAGTTTCTTCTTATCCCAACTCCAAAGATCATCTGATTTACAATTATTTTCAGGCCCATAATAAGCTTTCCATCCCCCAATAATCCTTTTCTCAATGCTATAATTCCAATTGAGCTTGTGGTGAATATCAATTCCAAGATATTTGTATGAGGCCACTTCCTCCAAGTTGTTGTTGTCACATACAAAGGTATCATAAGGGATATTATTGGATTTAATAATCTTGACCTTAGTCTTATCAGTATTGACAGTCATACCCATATTGGAGCAAAAGTCCTTGAGGATTCTTAGTTGGTTTTCAAGATCATGGGGACTCCTTGTCATAAGAACGATATCATTGGCATAAAGAAGAAGATTGATGACTATACTAGTGAGAGTAGGGGCGATAGAACTTGCTTTTTCCAAGCATTCTTTTAACTTATCAATGTATATGCCAAAAAGGGTAGGGGACAAGGGAACACCTTGTTTGACTCTAATATTGCAGTTAATCTCTTTTGACCAGCCCTTGGTGTTTTTAAACTTAGCAATAACATTCTCATACATCCTTATTGCAGAAACCCTCAACTCGAGAGGAACTTTTATCTCTTCCAACCTATTCCAAAGGTTTTTCCTAGGAACC
>CBVK0102234751.1:0-36026 GCA_900067695.1 Picea abies
CTCTTCCGATCTCACTGTACCTCCATTCAAAAATGGGAATCTATTGTCCCCATTGGTGCATCTTTTCAGAAGAAAAAAAAATATAAAATAGGTTTCTAGGCACTTGTTGACCACTTCTATTTGACCATTAGTTTGAGGATGATATGTAGTTCTCATATTCAATTGTGTACCTTAAAATTTAAATAGTTCTTGCCATAATTTACTAGTGAATGTGGGGTCCCAACCTAAGACAATGGAAGTGGGCATACCATGTATATTAAATATATGATCCATGAAGTCATGGGCCACTAAGAAAGGAGTGAAATGATGAGATAGGGCACACAAATGAGAAAATTTTGAAATATGGTCAACAACCATCATGATGACTAATTTTTTGCATCCTTTTGGGAGTCCCATGATAAAATACATTGAAATTTATATCCAAATCTATGTTGGGATTGATAATGGTTGTAATGCCTCTGGTATATTCAATGTATCTTCCTTGTTACTATGGAAAGTGTCATAGGATGTTACGAAGTCTTGTATATTTTTTTCATGTTGTCCCAGAAGAATGAACGCTTAGTTATTTCATAGGTTTTATGAAAGCCATAGTGACTAGCTATTTGTGATGAATGCAACTCATTTAAGACTTGTTATTTTAGGGTTCAATCCTTTTCCAGAACAATGTGCCTTTTATACTTCAATGTATCATGTTTCCATGTGTTAGCACAAGATTGGTTTATGCCTTAGTTTTGCATAAGTGGCGCTACCTAATATTTCATAGAGAACATAATCTTCATTTCATCATTCATTTTGGCAAATGAATACAATTGTTATGGGTTTTTTATTTATTTTGGGGAAAATTGAAATTATATTGAGTTATTCCCAATATACTAGTTCAAGCATCAGAGCACCCACATATTTATGCTACCGAATTGCATGCAGAAACACAGCCAGGTGCTACCTACAGGCGTTGCGTAATATTCTGGCAGAGGATAAATTGTGCAAAGTTATTCTTCCAGTTTTGAGTCACTAATTTAAAACTTGGGTTATGAGTATTTGAGGATGTATTTTTGAAAACTGGAGGAGGTTTTTTTTAATAACATTCCAAATAAAAAAAACCTCATTCATCTTTAAAAAATGTGTTTTTGTTTGAGATATATTGGATATAGAAGTAGGTGTTGCGTACTCTGCACAGTGGCGCTGCATACTGATATCATGTAGCAGTCACAGTTTTCATATTCTCCTTGTTGGGAGGTTGCCACATGTCAAGGAGGGTTTGAATGACTTCTCAAGGATTAGTTAGATGTCAAGGGACACCTGCACCTAAGATTTAGCTCTAGCAAAGGCATCATGCATGAGGTGGAAACAATTTATTAATGACTTCCAACAAATTCCTGAAAATCAACAGTTTGTTGGATTTTTGTCTCTTTGACGTTTGCCACCTATCTCCGAGGCTTAGAATCCAATGGAGGATATGGGATTCGACCTCCTTAGGTTATTTGGATGCTATTTTCTATTTAAAGAGGGATATATCTCTTGGAGAGGGGGGATTCATGAGCCAAGAGAGGCTAGAGAGAGTAGGAATAGGTATTTTCCTGTGTGTGTTCATTTGTAAGCCTATGGGAATTTTATGATTGTAAGAATTACTGCTATTGGAGACTCATGAGAGCTGTGATTTCAGATTGTAACTCTTCTTTTATATTTCTTCTTATTTGAATATATTGCATATTTGAGGATCAAAGGATGTCAATGATTTATGGATCCCTAAGAAGCAGAGGATTTGTTGTATTTTGCCCATCAGTCATTGTTTATATTCAAGTATTTTTTGATTCAATGAATTGAGAGGATCTATATTTACTGAACATTCCATCTTATGTTTTCGTTCTTTATTTCTTCCACCTATCAGCATATAATCTCGTTTTCTGTTAAGCAGTTTTTGGGCCTTAGATGAGTGGGACGTGACGTTTCTGACTCCATTTCCCATTGGTGTATCCTACTAATCTGCATTTTGCTACCCTCTCTCTTTATTTATCCATATTTTTGATCCACCTATTCAAAACCAAAGTTATATTTTACATTATGATGGGTGCTAATATTATACTTTAGCAGTCAAAGTGTGACTTTCAGTGCTAACACCATGTACAAATTGTAGGTGGTTTTGGGTCTACTTGAAGTCATTGGATGAGTTTCCTTAAAGTATCAGTTTCTATCCATTCCTTGCATACTTCCTTGAGCCATCCTAGACTTGGTAATGATAAGGCAAAGAGTGACCCATCTCCCTCAAATTGTCTAGATAAATCATCAACCACAATGTTCTCTTTACCCTTATTATATATGATCTCATAATCATATCTGAACATCATAGTGGCCAATTTATGTTCTTCTGATGAAGACAATGATTGTTCAATAAAGTAGTTTAGATTATGATGGTCAGTGTTGATATGAAAATTCCTTCGTATGAGATATAGGTGTTAATTCTCCCTTTCATGAAGGATATCCATCCTTTCCTTATCATACATGAGTTTTCCCAAATTGAAGTCACATAATTGTTTATTGGTGAATACCAAAGGGAAACATTATTATATTAATATTACTTTGATACCTCTCCCTAACGCATAACATTCCAAGACACACATATTATTTGGGTCAGGTATTACTAATACTAGAGTAGTCCACATGGAATCCTTTAAAGCAACGAAGGATTGTGCTACTACCTCACTCCAAACAAAGGAATTCTCTTTAAGGAGTGAAGTTAGGGGAGTTGCAATTTTTCCATAATTTTTCACAAATTTCCTGTAGTATCCTGGAGTTCCTAAGAATCACCTCAAGATCTTCAATTTTTTGGGATGGATGGAATCTTGCATAGTTGCCACTTTCTTGGGATCAACTTGTACACCTCATTGACTTACAATGTGACCAGAATATTCAACCTCGTGAACCCCAAAATGACATTTGGATCACTTCACAAATAATTGGTTGTCTCTCAATAGTTGCACTGAATTATCAACATGTTGTATGTGTGATTCCCATGCTTTATTGTAGATCAATATATCATCAAATAATACTAGCACAAAATTTCATAGGAAGGTTTTGAAAATCTTGTTCATGAGAATTAGGAAAGTCGATGGAGCATTACAAAGTAAAAAATGCATCACTAAAAACCCATAATGAACTTCATGTGTTCTAAAGGCTATCTTTTGGATGTATGCCTCTTCCATCCTGATTTGGTAGCATATTGAATGTAGATAAATCTTAGTGAAAAAATTTTCTCCATGAAGTTCATCAAAAACAAGGATGGGATAATTTTCCTTGATTGTCAACTTATGGAGAGCCTAAAATTTAGGACACGTGCACCAAGTTCCTTCCTTATATAATACCACGACTATTGCTTATGAGTAAGGGATTGTATTGGGATGTATGACCCCCACCTCCAATAGTTGATTAATGATATTTTATATTTGATTATTTTGTGGAAAAGGGTGGTGATAAGGACATCCATTTGATGGTTAACTTCCTAGAATCATGAAAATTCCATGTTCATTCTCTCATCAAGAAGGGGGTTAAAACCTTTAGTGTCTTGAAGACCTAATCATGTTTGTCAAGTACTAGCTACAAGTCTGGGTGGATTTCTTGTGTTGGGTTATCCTTAACTTGTATGGAATTAAATTGGGCAATAATACCAGAGTGTCCCTTCTTTAATAATGTATCCATATGATGTGAGCTAAATATTTCAGGAGAGCCTACCTGAAGCCCTCAAAGGGTGTGTACATGTCCCTCTTTATTGAAACTCATACAGAGTTCTTTGAAAGCCATGGTGAATGGTCCCAACGTATGCAACCATTATGCCCACAATACTATATGACACCCACCTATATAAATGGAAAATATATGGGTTTTGAGACAATAGTCTCCATTTTGTGTCTAATTTTTTCACATATTACCCCACATTTCATCATACCTCCATTAGTGATCATGATTTGAAAGTTGTGCAAATAGTGTACAAAACAATGGGTTTCTTATGACACTCTTTTGTGAATCAAATTGTAAGTAATTCCACTATCGGCTAGGAATACGACTTTCCATTGCTTGATGTAACCTGTGAATTTTAAGGTTTGTGGAGTTGAAATTCCTTATAACGCATGTAGGGAGATAAGTGGTTCTTCATGAGATAATGGAGATTCGATATCTACCTGAGTTTGAGTGTTGGTGTCTTAAACTTGTAACTATAGTGTAGCTTTGACATTTATTTCTTCGGTTAGAGCATGAGTGGCCATATCAATTTTGAACAATTTATATTCTTTACATTGATGACCTAAAGCATATTTTTCATCAAAATTATAGCAGAGTCCTCATCTTTGGTGATTTTCCATTTTCATTGGAGACAACATTTGTACTTTCAAATGATGAGTAGGAGGTTTGACTGGAGAAGTACTCTGGGGAGGATGAGTGTGGGGGATGAAGGTTCATTTTTTTATTTTTGCATTGATCAACATCTCTACTTATAGGGACCTTTGCATCACTTCCAACCATGTAGTGGGACATTGCATTCTAACCTATGCTTGAATCTCCTCATTGTGGCCATTAATGAAATATTCTTTATAGAAAGAATATCTTAAGTTCTATGTACGGAAAGCTATTTTCTCAAACCATTCTATAAAGTTTGTGACTAAGCTTGTATGGAATAACTTGATAAGTCACCCCAAATAGTGAGTATCTTTCTCAAAACATGCATAAATAGCTTTAACAAACTGACTCAAAGTGATATATCCTGCATATGATTTTTTATGCCATTCCCACCATTTCCATCTTTGTTGATCTAGATACAATACCCCCACCATGATTTTAATCATGTAATTAGTTATGACCTAGAAGGAGTAGTAATATTCCATCCAGGTGACACATCCAGATGACTCAAAGTCATCAAACTTGTTCAGGTCCACCTTGTTAGAACTGAAATTCACACCTGGATTGTGGAAAAGGTAAACTCAATACCCATCAGAGTTTTATGTCACAGGTTGGTTGTAAAAAAGGTCAAATGGGCGCAATCTTGATTAAATATCATCTTAACTTGAAAAACTGGAATAACATGCACAAGCAGGTGAGGTATTGGTTCAATTTCAGTCAGTAGGTTGTAGTAAAGGTGAGTAGGAGAAAGACGTTGGTGAGGAAATTGTAAAGGTATGATGTGGACATCAGGTCTCCCAGCAGCCCAGGAAGAAAAGACTTAATCACAAGATCTTCTTGAATTTAAATCTCAAAGAAACTGAAAGGAATTATAACAACACTATAATCAAACTTTCATCATAATGTGGTCACAATAATTCAAGTGAATCAGTTAATCATGAACTCTTTCAGTATTAGAGGCAAACAAGATGGAGAAAGAAAGATGAATGTCATTAAAAAAGAAGTCTCAAATACAAATACATAACCAAAAGCCAGAGGCTTTACTAAAACTTTACAATACGAGATCTTTGTTCTACCATCGACCCTAAAGAAATATCAAAATTGAGTATATATACTCAGAACTACTAACGGCCTCCAAGGACACAACCGGACCACGGTATTCAAAGATTTGTGTTTCCTTCTTCTTCTATCATACTACACATGTTTTCCTCTGTCAGATGTAAAATTAAGATAGTATGGGATTTGCAGAAAACCCATTTACAGAGGAGATCTAGATTGTCAGCTAGCCACCACGGCCATCCTCTCATGCTTTCCATTAATGGGGTGAAACAAGGCTTCAACCACCACCTCCCACTTTCATTAACTTCCTTAATTGGGATTGGGATGAGCCTTGACATCCATGAATGCTCCAGGAGGTGCTCATGACTTTGTTGAATTAAACTTGGTGCCTCAAAACCATGTTTCCTTTCTTCTGAAATCAATATAGATGCTCTCGTCCTTTTGGCATGACTCTTTTCCATCTCTCCAATATTTCATGTGATCGTGGGCTATGACCTGAAGCTTATATCCAAAGGTGCTTTCAGGACATTTCCTTTTGGGAGTCTTCACTCATATTTTCTCTCAACATCGCAATACTCGAAATCGTGAAACGACCTTTGAGATAGGTGGTCAGGCTTGCTTCAAAATGGACGGTCACGATCCCTTCCATGACAATCATGAAATGCCAGCTATGTGATGAGCGCTAACCCCTCTTTCTGGACCTGCTTCCCATGCGATCAAATTATAATACCATGAGCTTGATTTCTGGGCATTTCATGATTTCACATTTCAGGAGTCTCGCACCGTTCTCTACTTTCAAAACCCGATTCGTGAAACCATGAAATTTTGATCCAGCACCACATGTCCCTTTGGTTTAGACAGATGAGATTTACCGATCGTCTTTTCGGGTCTCGGGACTTTGGGCTATTGATCCACCTTCATAACAAAAACCTCGAACTCTCAATTCCCAATCCTCCGAAAATTTCCACTGTCAAATAAATGACCCATGAACTTTCACAATCGGATGGTCTACATCTCCATTTCACGAATCGGGATTTCGCGACTTTTGCTGAACATTTTTAACCACGCTTGAACTCTCAATTCCTGCTCTCGCTTGACTCTGTTGAGGAATGAACTTTCTCACTCACTTGATCTGAGTCCATGTTAGACCACTTGATCCAAGTGGATATTGATGGCCACCCACCTTTTCCAACTTTCTCAAAACAGTTTTCTAACATTTTTGGCAATTTACTATTTTTAGCAGTTTTTACTTCCAGGGCCATTTTGAGGGCCTAAATGAAGGTTTTTCAGTATCGAGATCCTCAATGATATATGAATGCATATTGAGCCCCAAAAATGAATCTCCTTGACGATACCTTTCCAATGGGATATCAAACGCCTAAAAAAAAGATCGTATGCAAAAGCTATGACCCCAGGAAGTTGATGTACTAGCTTACCCAAACGGGGCCCACATGACTTTTGGTGTTTCATCTCCTAGGGTTAGGTTTTTGGATGTCTAGGGTTTTTGGAATTCTTATTTATTGTAAAAATTCCTTCAGAGCCTCATTGTAACCTTCTTCTTGTGAATGTGTGTTGCCGTCACATCTCTTCTCAGAGATAAGCCGCAACCATTCTAGCAAGCTTGTTTCCGCTGCATTTTATAGTTTCATCTTATTTCGTTATTGAATAGAAAACCAGTTTTATTGTATCTCTATTATTTTGAGTTAAGCACCTATTAATAATCTGTATTCATTTCATTCTGCTCATAAAATCCGGATCAGTGGTATCAGAGCGGTCTTCTCCTTGTCATCTTAATGCATGTCCCCAACGAGGTTGGAGTACAAAGAGTTGGGTCTCGAGCTTGTTTCTCTGGAGAACAGAAGCTCTCACATGCCCAAGCGACCTCCCATGGTAGGAGAAAATAAACATGATGGGACAGGAGATCATTTCAAACTGTTGATTGAGGAAGCCCTCACACAACAAAGGAACGAGATGATGGATAGTTTCGCGCAAATCCTTCGACAACTACCAATAGGTGATGCATCTTCTTCGAACAGAGGTGTTGCCCCCTTCAAGGTACAAATAAACTTTGATATTCCTATATTTGAAGGTCAGATAGACGCAGATGTTGTAGAAAGGTGGTTGAATCTACTAGAAGGGTATTTTTCTGTTCATAAATTTTTGAATAGAGAAAATATTACTTTTGCGCTCCTCAAAGCTGTTCCCCATGTCAAAGATTGGTGGGAAACTTTCTGTGAGCAAAAGGAAATAGAGGAAACCTCATTATTTTCAATCATAGCCACCTGGCAATCCTTCAGGGATGCTATTAAGGAACAATACTACCCTGTCAGAAGTTATGACGACCTGTATACCAAATGGACCACATTGTGGCAAGAAAGAGACCAAGCAGTGCCAGATTTCACAAATATCTTCCATACCTTGTGCACCAAGTTGGGTATCAAATATTCGGAGTGACATCTAGTGCTGAAGTATCACGGTGCTCTGCATAGATACATCCAGACCAAAATAGAATTTCTAGACATCTCATCTTTGGGCACGGCCTATCGATATGCTGTCAAAATCAAGAAGAATCTCAAACAAAAGACGCAACAATTTGGGCCTGGGAACCCCTCACAACAAAAGCTAGGAAAGGGCGGCCCCAACCCACCGAACAAAGGACAAAGAAAATATGGGTAGTATCAAGACAACCAGTACAAGCTGCAAGCAAAGAAAAACACTGGAAAGACAAAGAAAGATACCAGGAAGTGGTGTGACTTCCATAAGAGCCCTTGGCATAACACTGCTGACTGTTGCTCAAAGCATTCGTTGGTGGCCGAAGTGAAAGCCTCTGAATCAGATGCAGATTCTGACTCTGAGATAGAACTAGAAAGGGGAAGACAGATCATTGACATGGAACCCAGTGCCACCGTTGCTACCACCACGATCCAGCCTGGTGAACCAGACGAGCCAAAAGAAGGAGAGCGCCTCTTCCATTCACAGATGTGGGTAAAAGGCACCCCGATGCACTTCATCATTGACAATGGTAGCCAGAAGAACCTCATCTCAGCAGAGGTTGTCAAGTGGTTGGCCCTGCCAATAATGCCACACCCACAACCCTACAACATTGGATGGCTCTGCCAAGGAAGAGATCTCCGCGTCGGCCAATAGTGTCGACTGTCGTATGGCATCAAGCCCTTCAAAGATGAGGTATTGTGTGATGTTTCTCCTCTTGAAGTTTGTGATGTTCTTTTGGGCCAACCTTATTTATGGAAACATCATGTTGTATATGAGTCTAGGCCTCGTAGTGTTATTATTACTTTGAACAGGAAATTGTACAGGATACCCGAGGCAGTCCCACCTGGCATTATTTCCTTGATCTCTGCTAAGAAATGTAGGAAGGTCATCTCTCAGATGGGGAAGTTTGTCTTCTTCATGATTCACTCTTAGAATAAGCGAAAGACCGCAACCACATCCTGGGTCTCTGCAGCTGACCTCTCCACAGAGAAGAAGCAAGTAGATAAGGTCGTGGAAGAATACTCGGATATCTTCTCCTCACCTACAAGGGTACCTCTACACTTCCAGGTCAAGAACCCCATCGATCTGACCCCCGGCACACCGCTTCCCAATGGGCCAATCTATCATCGCTCTTTGTTAGAGAATGAGGAGATCAAGAGATAGATCCAAGAATTTCTCCACAAGGGGCACATACGCCCTAGCTCATCATCTTGCAAGAGCCCAATTGTGCTGGTACATAAGAAAGATGGTACTCGATTCCCTGAATCGATGACCTCCTTGATCAACTCATGGGGTCCAAATACTTCAATAAGATTGATCTGAAGTCTAGCTACCACCAGGTCCCAATAGAACAGACAGATGTATCGAAGACCACCTTCAAGTCAAAGGAAGGACTTTTTGAATGGTTGGTCATGCCCTTTGGTTTGAAAAATGCTCCAGCCACTTTCATGAGGATGATGGATGATATCCTGTGACCATTCACCAATAATTTTGTAGTGGTGTATCTGGATGACATTCTAATTTACAACAAGACTTATGACAAACACTTGCAGCATATTCAGCAGGTTTTCCACACCCTGCAGTAGCACAAGCTATATGCCAACCTGGAAAAATGCTCCTTCAACATGGACAGGGTCCATTACCTAGGCTACATCATTGATCAGCATGGCATACATGTGGATCCAACCAAGATCTAAGTCATCCATGACTGGCTAGCCCCAACAACACTCACTGAGCTTCGGAGTTTCTTGGGACTTGCTAATTTCTACCATAGGTTCATGTTGGGTTTCTCCCATATTGCATGGGCCATCAGCCAAATAAACAGGGGTGGCAGTAAGCCGAAATTTGCGTGGGGCTAGTCCCAAAAACAAGTGTTTGATGATTTGAAGCAACGCTTGTGCTCATCCCTAGTGCTTTCACGACCAGAGTTGCAACATCCCTTTGAGATCTAGACAGATGCTTCAGACTATGCTGTGGGCTCTGTTCTCACTCAGCACGACCACCCCGTGGCCTATCATAGTGAGACACTGTCAGATACTGTCCGTAAGTACCCTACTTATGACAAAGAAATGTACTCCATTGTGAAAGCATGTCGCCAGTGGAGACATTACATTCTTGGGAAGGAGACAATCATCCAAACTGATCATAAGCCACTGCAGTTCATGCAGACATAGGGAAAACTGTAGAATGACCGCCATCAAAAGTGGTCCACATACTTGCAGTAATTCCACCTCAACATCAAGTATAAAACAGGAAGCACCAATCGCATCGCTGATTACCTCAATAGACCACCAGTCGCGACACTCACCATGGTGCTAGACTCTTGTGGCCATGAGACATCTGGATGGCCCCAACTCTATGAGACAGACCTGACTTCGCCACCACCTACAAAATGTTGGGTGTAAATGCAGTTGTCGATAATTTCCATCTTCAGGATGGGTTGTTGTGTCGTCTGGGCCATATCTATGTTCCATCAAGCGAGTGAGTGAAGCTAATCTGGGAAGCCCACTACAGTCGGGTGGCAGGACACTTCAGTGTCGAAAAGACAGTGGCGATGCTACAGAAACATTTCTACTGGCTGAAACTTCGACAAGAGGTCGGCAAGTATATTAGGTCCTGCACTACCTACGCTATTGCCAAACCGACCACTAAGAAACAGGGCTTGTAATCCCCTCTTCCTACTCCTGATAGGCCATGGGAATCCATCTCAATGGACTACATGTTGGGCCTCCCATCCACCAAGCGGGGAAATGACTATGTTTTTGTGGTTGTTGATCACTTTTCTAAGATGGCGATTCTGGTTGCCTGCAAGAAGAGCATCACAGCAGAGGCCACTGCCAAGCTCTTCTTTGACCAAGTATGGGTACATTTTGGAATCCCACAAACCATTGTCTCAAATCGGGATAGTCGATTTCTCAGCACATTCTAGTCGAGCCTCTAGTCACTGTTAGACACCAAGCTCACCAAATCCACGGCCTTCCACCCCAAGACAGATGGCCAAACCGAGGTTGTAAATCGAATGATTGTGAATATCCTTCGCATGTATAATTAAAAGACATGGGATGAGAGCCTTCCTTATGTCCAGCATAGCTACAACCGAGCCTTGCATAGCTCAATCAGCCACAACCCCTTTCAAGTGGGGTTGCAATTCCAACCATTGGGTCCCATAGATGTTGCACTTCCCCTTGTGGTCACCTCGACTGTTTCATCTCCTGCTCCAATTGAAGTTAACAAATCCACCCGGTTCATTGAGCGGATCTAGAACATCCACCAACAGGTTCAGGATATCCTACAGAAGTCCAATGACAAGTACAAACAGCTTCATGATCAACATTGGGTGCCGCATAAGTTTCAGGTGGGCGACAAAGTTTGGTTGCACTTGGAGAAAGAACGCCTTACAGGACCCCATTGGAAGCTTTTCCCACTCCGTTATGGACCATACACTATCACCAAGGCCATGGGGGATAATGCTTTTGAGCTCAACATTCCTCCTTTCCTTGGCCTGGACCCAGTGTTCAACGTGGATCTCCTTCGCCCTTATTTCCCACCATTATTGGACACCTCAGAAGTAGCAGAACAACTGACACCAACAGAGCTCAACCCTGACTGCATACAACAGGAATCCAATGATCAGATTGTGGACAGACAGATCAAGGGCACTCGACAACAAAGGATCCATTTTTATCGAGTCGTCAAAGCAGGGTAGCTCCTGCACCAAGGCAAGTGGCCCACCTGGGGCCAAATTCAGCAAAAGTTTCCTCATCTAATGGGGGACCTCAACACAATGGAGACCATTTCTTCCTAAGGAGGGAGGATTGATCCATATGGATATCGGTGGCCACCCACCTTTTCCAACTGGCTCAAAACAGTTTTCTGACATTTTTGGCAATTTACTATTTTTAGTAGTTTTTACTTCTAGGGCCATTTTGAGGGCCTAAATGAAGGTTTTTCGGTATCAAGATCCTCAATGATATAGAAATGAATATTGAGACCCCAAAATGAATCTCCGCGAAGATACCTTTCCAACGGGCTATCACACACCTAAAACGGAGATCGTATGCAAAAGTTACGACCCCGGGACATGACTTTTGGCGTTTCATCTCCTAGGGTTAGGTTTTTGGATGTCTAGGGTTTTTGGAATTCTTTTTTATTGTAAAAATGCCTTCAGAGCCTCATTGTAACCTGCTTCTTACGAATGCGTGCTACCGTCACATCTCTTCTCAGAGATAAGCCGCCACCATTCCAACAAGCTTGTTTTCGCTGCATTTTATAGTTTCAACTTATTTCGTTATTGAATAGAAAACCAGTTTTACTGTATCTCTATTATTTTGTGTTAAGCACCTGTTAATAATCTCTATTCATTTCGTTTTTCTCATAAAATCTGGATCACCACTCCAAGTGTTGCGGCCAGTGACAAATGAAGATTTGGATGACTAGACGGGGCTTGAGAAAACATCGGATTAGTGACAGAGATCGAAGGAGTGAGTGTTCAAAACAAAAAGGGAAAATAGACAATGGCTCTACATATTACGAGGGGGGGGGAATATAAGGGCATGGCCAGCGAAAAAGAGAAAAATGGGGCAAGGATACAGACTCGGGTAAATTGACACACGCCTACAGGCCTTGAAAACTTTATGTGATAACACACCTTAGGATAATAATGCCATATGTTATTATCCATTGATCTATTATTTTTCAGACCCAATGAGGTTTTTGGTTTGTTAAATAGTCCTAAGTGATAATTTTTTCCTTCGTGTGGCTCAATGTGCTATGGAGTCTAGTGGTTTCCTTTTGGTGTGCCCTGAGTTTTCATATCTATCAACTTCTCAAGAAAAATATTTTGGAATTTGTTGAGATTCTCCTCCAACTTATGATCCAATGTCTCATTGAACTCACTTGTGTCATCCTAAAGTTTCTTAAAATTCTCATCCACACAATCTAACCTACTTATAGTAGAGAGTGTTTTCATGTTATCTGAAGAAGTATGAGGGGGATTATAGGTATCCTTCATGGGTGATATCACTAAGACATGTTATTGGGTCTTGGGGACAATGGAGTGTCAAGTGCTATAACTCTCTGATATACGTGTGGATTCCAACAATATTACTCATCCAAATATCTCAGAACACTAACTAAAGAAGCTGAACTATACCCTTATCAATACTACTTGACTACCCAGGTACTAGAGAGTGATCTCCCTAAGTGTTGTTCTTAGTGTACTATAGAAACAAGATGGATTATTGGTTTATCTAAGGTTGGCATCATGTGTACCTATGGGACTTCCTATATGACCGAGGGTATGTGGAAGTGGTATTTCATATACAGGTATTTTCAGGAAATTTAATTGCTTAAATTGTTGATCATTAAATTATCAATCCAAGAGATCATAATCTTGTGAGACACCGGCATTGTATGTGTAGGACTAGGTATCTAAACTAATACTACTAAATTCAAAATGTAATTTACTTAATAAATCATTTCCAGGAGTCAAGACTTAACATCTCCCATAGATTTACCAAGCATAAAACCAAATCAAATAAATCTTGTGATATAAAACCTAATCCCGAAATATCATAGTCGTAGATTCAATTTTTATGGTTTCACAACTCTTTCAAGATCTCATGCTTAGAAACTACCTAACATTTCTAGAAACAAACCACAAACGACCATTAACACACTTGGAAAAAATTTAAAAGAATGAAGATAAAGTAAATGCATAATCAAATTAAGTAATCAAATCTTCAAAGTAAAAGCAAGCAATTTAAACCATCACACCATTTTTGTGGAAAAGAAACACACTATGCTTTAATTTAATGAAGAAAGTTAACTACAAGATAAAATTACATAAATGAAAGAAAAGACCACCATGCTCTCATGGAGCGATCTCTTTCTCCTAAGAATTCATGGTAGGGAATTAAACTACAACATCATAGAATTTAATCAAATCATAAAACACAATAAAATTATATACTTACAATCCATATAAGAGAAGATCCTAAAATGTTTTATTCACTCCGGCATGAATTGGAAATTTACTCCAAGAGTCCTCCTGTTGGAATGGATAAGGAAATATTATCTATACAGGGGTTTCCTTTGAGAATAGGATAAGAAACTATTAAATTTATATCCACTTTTCTCTCATTTGGTTACAACCATTTACTAATAAGTAAAAAACTAAAAATCAACTAGTAAATGATTACAAGGTGTTTGCTAATAATTTAAAACAAATCACACTAATCTTGTATATGGTACAAGATTCTTTCCACATCCAAGATAGTTGACGATGATCCAAATCCATGACAAATATTGAATGGTTCAAGATGAAATTCGAATTTGGAGTTAAGTGGAAAAAATATTCATTATTGGAAACTCGAAATATACCTATAACATCACCAAACTCACCCAACTTTAAAGGTTAAGTGAGAACATATTATTTTTCTAATATTTAACCATAAATTCACTTAAACTACTAAAATAAATGCATTGGAAAATAGCAAGTATAATCCCTCATATAAACATTAAAATGGCCTTAATGTGGGGTTATAGAAAACCAAAAAATGGTTCAAAGTCAAGGAAAAAGGGTGTGAAATATGACATTTTGGTGACCCAACATCTACCCCAAACTAAACATGTTGTGTGTCCTCATGCAACCTTGCATCATATTTTCTTGAACTGTGTGATTATGTATTCCTCCTTTGAAAAGCATATGAGCGTCAGTTGAGCTTCTTGTGGTTGTTTTTTGTGTGGCAACTACAAGTTCTAAAAGTGTTGGTTCTTGTGTGGAAACACTTACCTTTTTGAAATTATTCCTGTGGATGGTTCTTGTTTAACAACCACAAATTTTGTAAGTGTTGGTTCTTTCGTGGAAACACCTACATATTGCACTTGTTTTCTTTCTCACTGCAATAAAGAATCCCCCTTTAAAATGGAAAAAAAGATCATTACTTTGAGAAACAAACCATGCGCATGCATTCTCTAAGAAAATGTAATTTATATTTTGAAAAATTATCTTCAAGCATCATGGATCTTTGTTAAAACAAGCCCTAGCATCTAAAAATCACAAATAACCTCTGGTTACTAGTTGTGGCCAAGTGTCATACTCACCATTCAGAGCAAATCCCCAATTTCTTGTTACAAGAATTCCAATAGTGCTTGTTGAAAAATGATCATGAGATAGTGCCTTCTTTATTTAACCTGGAATTGATGTGATCAACACGAAACCATATCATGACACCTATGAACAAAAACCATATGGTTGATTTCACTATGAGATAGAAAAAGTATGCAAATCAATGAATCGTAACCGAGATAATGTGTTGCTAATGGAATTTTGAAGCTACCTTTTATCACTTTTATCTAAATTTACGAAGTGATTTGTGCTATGGGGAAAACTCCCCCTAATCTGGGTCTAGTGACTAGGCAGAGCCATGACACCTTATATTACATAATTACTCCTATTCTACCCAAATCCAACAAGACCTATTGATAATTAAGGGAAGGTAGAATGAATCAAAGTATGCACCTTAAGTCCCTTCATTTGCAGTAGATGTCATCCTGTCATTTTTCGCTCTTGGATTTCAGGCCTCCTTCAATGATGGCCTGAAGAAAATTCAAAGAGAAAAATATAAAAAAATATGCATAACTAACAAGGTCATCTAAACATCTAGATATTCATCAAAACCATTTATAAATATAAACATAAATACATATAGATCTTGGACAAGAAGATTCTATTTTATTGATAACAAGATGGTAAGTTACAACCTCAATCTTGTCACCTTGCCTGGGTTCCTCTATTTTTACTCAAAGTGCACTATTCCCAAGGTGATATCCTCACAACCAACATGCAAATATAGGGAAATTGATGGGTTGTATAATAAGGATGAATGATAGGGAATGTTGAGGATGACAACTTAGAACGGGATGAAAAAGGCTTGGAATGCAAGGGAGAAATTTTGGCAGATTTCACTTGCCTCTTCTTTCATATGTTTAAATGACCCCCCTCGGGCCATTTATATGGAGAAAATATGGTTAATTGGTTGTCAGAAGGGCTATAGGAGGTAAAATGGTTGTGCAACCCGATGTTGGTTAAATATCTCACTTCTTGGGCTGACCCAGGTTCGGATCTGAACAGGTTTCCAACAAAACCCCCTAAAACTATTGACCCTCCTGGTAAACCAGAAGGAAACACTACGCACAAAGTGCACAACATAGTCTCACTCGAGATAGCTCTATGGGTGACTATAATTCTCAAGTGCTTGCAATCTAGGAAGGAGTGGGGATCTTGGAGTATATTCTTTCTTTTCTTTATGCATTAAACTTGTTACTGATTCATGTATTCCTAGGATTCATTCACCTTTAGCCTCATGCATGCATTCTAATACATACATTTATTCATTCATTCATAAACAAATCATTAACAGAAAGTACCATTAAATAAAACATTGGATATAGCATAGGTTTTACCATAGTTCATCCCCTCCTGGGCTACATCCACAAAGATTTGGCTTCTATGCTCTTTATTTATTCCACTGCAAAATATGGCGTTGTGCGCATTACATATTCAATCATATGATCATGATGATGTTAAGGAACCTCTGTGAGGTGGACTAGATCACACCAGGCTCCTCATTCTGTGACCTAACCCTCCAAATCTAGCTTACTTGACTCTTCTACCACCTTATTACAATCATAGTAACCATTATCAATTCCTCGAACCTCTAACTTGAACCTCCTAGGTTCTTATTTATACTATTCTACAGGATTATGACCATTACAATCTTTATCAAAAACCCTAACCCTATCATGGTTGGGATTGCCTACCTGCAAGCCATGTTGTTTTTCCTCTTCCATGTTTCTTTTCCTTCTTTTTTTGCATGCTTCTTTCTTTCCATCTATTGCGCGTGTTTCAAAATTAGGTCTTCTTTCCAAAATTAGGTATTTCCCAAAATAGACCTTTTCTCCAAACAAATGTTTGTGCCCAAAATAGCCTTCCTTATCAAAATAGGCATGCGCACAATAGGCCCCCAACACTGAAATTTGGCTCGTCCCGAGCCACTCAGGTGGTGTGCGCTCCCTAAACTACCTTGTCCAAACTGTGGAACTTTTCTTCTAGTTTCTTTCCTTTTTCTCTCATTTGTGCAACTTTTCCTGTTAGCGCCTCTACTGTCTTCATTGTTATCTCCTCCTTCATTATTATTGCACTCTTTTTTTGTGAATGTGCTCGACTTATCTTCTCTTCCTCCAACTGTGCAATCATTTGTGTTTCTTGTTTCTGGAGGGGTTCCAATTCATCTTGTCTTTCTTTCTTCTATGTCTGCGTTGTTTTCAACTTTGTTTGCATAGTTTTCATTTCTTGAGTTCCCTTCAAGCGCTCTGTGATGCTCATTTTTTTCTACCATTGATTTAGCTCTTGTATGGAAATGTCGATTCACTCCTCTTCCTAGTCCCACTATTAGACCTTTTTTTCTAAATCTTCCAGGATAGTCCATATCTATGTTGTTTTGTCAAACAATTCTTCTACTTCCCTTGCTTCTTTCTCCATCTCAACGATCTGGAGTGCATATTTTTATTTTATTTTTTCTCGAACTTCGGGAGGAGTCCTAAGATTGAGCCTTTCTTTGAGCTTATAAATTTCTTTCTTATATTTATCAATTGTTTGTGATATCATGTTGATATTCTCCTTTTCACTCCTCTCAGGTGCTTGCACGCTGTCTAGGATGCGATCATAAACCATTATTAATCCCCATTTTCAATTTATCTGCATGTTCTTTCTCCTCCTCTTTCTCTGATTTTAGTTGGTCACATGTGATTTGTATCATTTCAGCGACCCCTTTACCAACCTCCAAGTTTTTTGTATCTGCATGGGTCCTGGATCCCACCTCTTGCATTACACTGGTCTGGAGTCCGTATAGTTCCTTGGTGGGTGTTTGTTCCATGACAACTTCAAATTGCTCCACATTCCCCATGGTTTTCTGCACAATCTCCTGATTCATTATGATCATTTGGCACGTGACTGTAAAATTATCCTTTCCTTGGACTACCAACTTCACTATTTCCTCTCCTTCCTTCTATGCAAGTGGCCACTGTGTCTTTTCCTGTTGATGCGTTGTGGCTTGTGGTCCTACTTGTCTCTGTAGTTTTTGCAGATTCTCATGGACCTCTATGAGATTGGCCATGATCTCTTCTCATTGTGCCTATGCAATGAGAACCACTTCTTCCCCCCTATCTTGGACCTTGTCTGCGACTAGCTCTGCATCATCCTCTGTTAGGGTGATGACTAGGTCTTCTATGTCATACTTCCTTTTATTGCGTGCCTCTTTTTCCTATGTTGGCTTCCTTATTGTCTATGAGGGATGTGGCCCACTTATTGTACCCTGGGTCCTTTCTTTTCCAACCCGTGAAGTATATTTCTTTCCATTCTATGGCTCGCTACATGTCCTTATTGTTGTCGTTGTTCTTCTTTTTCATTTTGGTACTACACTTCTCTCGGTTGGTTCATTATGTGTTGTATCCATTCTAGTATTATTGGTGGGGATATTTCTTCTCACCGTAGAGCCTCTTCAGCCTTGTCATTAGTCCTAGTGGATTGTGCTATGATTGGTCTTGTTTCTGGTTTTGATACTCGTAGTTTCCACTATGCAGGCCAGTCCTTGACTATCCAGTCCACATCCTCCTTGATGATGCAATAATGCATTTATGATCCGGATTTTATGAGAAGAACAAAATGACTACATATTATTACCAGATGCGTAACACATAATAACAGAGATACAGTAAAATTGGTTTTCTATTCAATAAGGAAATAAGTTGAAACTGTAAAATGCAGCAGAAAACAAGCTTGTTGGAATGTTGGCGGCCTATCTCTGAGAAGAGATGTGACGGTTGTGCTCATTCGCAAGAAGATTTTTACAATGAGGCTCTCAAGGCCTTTTTTACAATAAATAGGAGTTTCAAAAACCGTAAACATCCAAAAACCTAACCCTAGGAGATGAAGCACCAAAAGTCATGTGGGCCCCGTTTGGGTAAGTCAGTATATCAACTTCCCGGGGTCATAACTTTTGCATATGATCTTTGTTTTAGGCGTATGATAGCCCATTGAAAAGATATATCCGAGGAATACATCAGTTGCATTAAATTTCATGATGAAATTTTTTGACTGCAACATACCCCAAAAAACATCGTTTAGGGCCTCAAAACGGCTCCGGAAGTTCAGGACCCAAAAAACTACTAAAAATAGTAAATTATCAAAATTGCTAGAAAGCTATTTTGAGCCAGCTGTAAAAGGTGGATGGTTACCGATATCCACCTGGATCAATTTATAAACATGCTTTCATTGGATCCCTTGCAGCCTGGATCCACATGTGGTGTTGAGATGCCTTAAACTTGGATATCCCTTCTGTCTCCTGGATCACCTCCACAGGTATGCGCAATACATCAGTTGTGTGTTGTTGTATATCTTCCAACAACATCAAAAAAACTGTGTTGTTTTCTTGTTGCGTCTTGTTATCCTTGGCCTGGCAGAGGGACTCATATCTAGTCACATAACATTTCCCCATTCTATCCAAGAATTCTGATAATTTTGGTTCCTCCCATCCTGCCAATGCTATTAGAATGATCAGATAGGAGTAATGGAACTCAATTCCATTGTCTTGTGCATCTCTATAGTCTATCAAAAATTGGTTCAGTAGGTATGAAACCCAACTAACATTACTCCTTTCGCGCATTGTGTGGCTACTACAATAACACCTGCTGACACTTCTTATTTACAACATTTCCTCATTAGTTTGTAAACCATGAGATTTCTTGGGAACCTTGTTGCATTATCATTTATTATCCTTGAGTACGATGCCTCTATTTCCCATATTGGTGCCAAACTGCACTATGACCAACTCTGTTATTTCCTTCTCGCACGCCTTGTTATCTAGGTATTTCTCTGGCTGCGTGTTGACTATTTGTAGTCCAGTGATATTGGAAATCAGTGCCACATATATATGTATTGGCCTATCCATCCACACGATTCCTCCATGTACGTAGGAAACTAGTTGTTTGACGCAAATCCTGACTTTCTTACCATGCCTGAAATGTGGTATATCCAATAGGTTCATAAAACCCAAGTTATACAACATGGTTATCCATTGTGTGAGCTCCATTATTGGTTTACCAAGGGGTCCAATTTCCCCTGTGTTTATTAAATAATTCTCCTCGACCAAATCTAGGAATTTGGTCACATCATGCACATTATGGTATGCATACCTAAGTTTTGGTACCTTTCCTAGCATATCATCCACATCGATCACTGCAACTGGGAGATAAGGGAGTGTAATATCCATGGTGTCTTGTGCCTTCCTTTTCTGTTCCACGACAGATGGGCCTATCTTTGTTGGGTCTGCATCCTCTTCTTCCCTTTCAAGCTCCAGTCAGTTGGTGATATCCTCGACCAACACTTCCTGGCATTTGTGGGACTATTGTGGTCCCATTATTTCATTGGGATTCACAGGGGTCTCAGGGTTAGGGTTCGAAATACCATTCTAGGCCCCGAATCTCTGCCCTATTTCTCCTTGTTGTGTTGTTGATGTTTCCTCTTCAATGCATGTTGGGTTGATTGACTCTATGTCCAAGGTGGTAACATATTCCACCTCAACCATGTTCTTGGGTTGTGTAATTCTTTTCTTATGCCTTTGGCCTTACCGAGTAACCAGGACGTACTGGCCTGTAACGTCGAACTTTGGTGGGGTCATATTCTCTTGAATTGACACACTTTCTTGCTTCTGCATAAAATGTTATCTAGGGCATGCACTCTTTTTCTTTCTCTGTGCTAAAAAAACACTAAGTGGTAACATCTTCTAGCTTGACCACATTCTCAGGCTATGTCATTATTTCCTTACACCTTTGGCCTTGCCGTGTAACCCAGATGTACTATACTGACATGTTGAATTTCAGTGGATTCATCTTCTCTCAAATTGACACACTTCCTTGCTTCTGCGTAAAACGATAGCTAGGGAACACACTTTGTTTCTCAATCTGTGCTAAAAAATTGTTAAGTGTGGAATAAACATGTGATTTCCACCTTTTATAGACTCGGTCATGTCGGTTTCTCACTTTTTGCATGCATTTTCACAGAGTGTAATTTTTCCTACGTGTTGTCTTCCGATATTGTCGTAGTAATTGTTGTGCACAACTTTTTCCGTTCCTTCTTGTGGTGTAGTCAACTTCTACATATTTTTGTTTTTTTCTTCCTTTTTTATTTTTTTCTTCTTTTTTTCTCCTTTTTATTTATTTTTATCATTTTTCTATCCTAATCTCTGTTATAATACACTATATACATGCCTTTCCCACCGCATTGTAAATTTTAAAGGTTAGTAGGTCGACTATCCTTGTACAGCTTTAGCTGAAAATTGTTGATCATTCATTTCAGTTATGTTCCTCCCAAGTCTTGTAGTTGTACAAATCCCCCATCTGTGACAGTATTTACTTCATATGGTCCTATCCAATTCATTCTAAACTTACCAAGATGTTGACATAATTTACTCTCATAGAGGAGGACTAGGTCTCTCTTCTTAAAACTCTTCTTCTTAATATGTCTTTCATGCCAAGATTTGTCCCTTACTTTCTATACTTCCTTGTGAAATCCTTCCAGAATCTTGTCCTCTTCCATTTCCATTAGTTGAATCAACCTTTCCTTTACTACGCCTCTTTCAGTCATGTTTGTAATTAATGCTATGCGCAGACTGGGTACCATAAATTCTAATGGTACTACTGCTTCCTGTCCATATACCAATATGAATGGTGTCTGTCCTATCAATTTTTTACATGTAGTCCTATATTCCACAATATTTTTGGTATCTTCAATTCCCAATCATCTTTGTTGACATTTCATATTTTAGTCAGAGCATTTTCCAAAATCTTATTGAAAGCTTCTACTGTTCCATTTTCTCGAGGGTGATATGGTGTACTCTTCTGGTGATAGACCTCAAACTCCTCAGTCATATCCTTGATGATATTATTGATAAAATGAATTCCTTGGTCACTGATAAAAATTCTTGGACATCTAAATATGGTGATCACTTTCTCGAACAAGAAGTGTGATGTTGTCTCTGTGCTACAGTATTTGACTAGTGCTGCTTTTGTCCATATTGTTAAGTATTCAGTTGCAGGAATGATATATCTAGCTCCTGACCTTTTTGTTGGTGGATTAATAGGTCCCACAAATTCTATTTCCCATTTTTCAAATACATGCAAAGTCACTTGTGGTCTTAGAGGCATCTCATCCATTTTGTTCAGTTTTCCAACCCTCTGACATACATCACATTTCTGGAAATATTCCTTCGCATGTTTATGGATTGTTGGCTACCATAATCCTGCATGCAATACCTTCTGTGCGGTAGATTTTCCTACATAGTTTCCTCCAGCTATACCTTCATGATCTTCTACCAAAATTATGGGCCTTTCATGTTCTAATACACACCTTCTCAAAATGTTGTATGTGCTCATGTTGTATAAATGTCCCGCAATCAATTGATAGTTTGCATCTCTGACTACCAGATTTTTCTTCTACGTAGTGCTAAACTCTTTTGGTGCAACCCCTCTACTTAAGTATTCAATAATATCAGTGAGGTATTCATCAACTACCTGTACTGAAAATAATTGTTCGTTAGGAAATTTGTCTTCAAAGTTAGTAGGTTCCTCTCCATTAGTGACCCTTGACAGGTGATCAGGTCCTGCATTCAGCTTCCCTAGTTTCACTATCACTTCAAAATCAAATTCTTGGAACAACAATATCCATCTACAGATCCTCCCCCTCAAAAATGGATTGTTGACAAGATATTTGAGGGAAGGATGGTCTGTGAACATTTTAAAGTGTTTACCTAGTAGATAGTGCCTAAACTTTGAAAGTGTATATACCATGGATAATCCTTATCTTTCTGTGGTTTTTTAATTATGCTTTGATTCTGATAATTCTCTTCTTGCAAAGGCTATAGGATGGTCTAAGTCCCCTACTCCTAGATGCACTAGAATTGCTCCAAGTTCTATGATTGGTGCATCTACATGCACATGAAATTTATTTTCCCAGTTTGGGAATAGTAATATAGGTGTTGTGACCATTTTTTATTTTAAAGTGTCCAATCCTTGTTGAAAGTCCTCATTCCATGGAAATATGGTGTCCTTATTTAACAATTTTTCCATCGGTGCAGTAATTTGTGCATACCCTTTTATGAACTTCTTGTAATATCATGTATGTTCCATTGTTTCTCATAACTGGCACACTAACTTTGGTGGTGGTAAATTTACAATGACTGCAATCTTAGAAGGATCCACTAGTAAACCTTGTTTACACACTATATGTCCCAAAAATATTCCAAAACGTGTCCCAAAAATGCATTTCTTGATGTTCAATGAGATTTTCCATTGTTTGCATCTTTCCAACATGAGTCTTAACACTTCTACATGATCTTTTAACAAACTATATACAGTCTAGTCATCCAGATATACTTCTAGAAACTGATGTATGAATTCCTTAAAGGTTGCTATGACTACTCTTGAAAACATGGTTGGTTCATTCTTCAACCCAAATGGCAAGGCTGTATATTTGTAGGATCCCCATTCTATAGAAAAAGTAGTCGTATACCTATCCTTTGGAGCTATTTTGATTTGGTGGTAACCCAAGAATCCATATGTAAATGAATATGCTTCTTGGCCTCCCACATTCTCTAAGATCTCATCTTTAAAAGGGATAGGGAACGGGTCATGTAAGAAAGAATCGTTAAGTTTCCTTAGATCTACACAAATCCTTATCCCCCCTTGTTTCTTTTCTTGGACTACCATAGGACTTATCCATTCAGTTTCCTCTACTGGTTCTATGATACCATCTTCCAACATTTTGTCAATTTCTACTTTCATTTTCTACATATATACTGGATTCATTATGTAAGGTCTCTTCCTGATAGGTATTGACTCAGGTCTGAGGGGTATCTTCATATCACCTAGCTCCTATGATATGCCTTTCATCTCTGTAAAATTTGTTGTAAATAGGTCATTATATTCGTGCAGTAACTTTGTTATTCTTTCTATTGTTTGCTCATCCCAATAGTCTCCAGTACTTGCCATTTTAGGATTTTCATTTGTCCCAATGTTGACTTTATTAAATTTTATTGGTGCATCTTGACTCTAGATATGGACCTTCCACCTCTCTTTCTCCTTCAATTTCTGTAATCTGAACGTTGTGCGGATCATCTTCATCTGGTGCTTCCTCTTCCACATGATAGCATGAGAGTAACTCTTTGGCTATCTGTATTTTTTGTTGTTGATATTATGTCATGATTTCAAATTTTGGTTCATCGGTAAATATCATTCCTTGTATTAGTTTCAGTGTTGAATCCATCTTGGGGTTCTCATGTTCAAAGGAGAAGGTTACTACGAAATTTTGTTGTAAGCCTATCCACTCTGTAGTACCTTCACGCATCTCCTAGTCTATGTACCAGTTCCTTGGAATTCCTTCCAATGTATGGATAAAGTGATAAGGCCATTCCTCTGGTGGTTTCATCCTCCACTATTCCTTTCACTTCTCTAAGTGTTCAACTGGTTTTCCTGTCCATCATACCTCTGCATTTTATTCCTCCCCTGCTCTGCACCAAATCTAATGTGAAGTAATCATTTACATTGATACCCATCCTGAATTGTTTCTTTGTGCGCACCCCACCATCTTGCAGGTGTTTCCTTGAGTGCAATATCTAGAGATAAGAGCCTCTAATTTTCTAATACTTCCTCTTCATATTTTGTCAAAAATTCCTCTAATGCATTCAACCCATGAAAACTGGGAGGCTATCTTATCTCTGTACCCACCCATCTTGCTACGTAGTATATTCTTACGCACCTTAGTGTGGAAACTTCATGTAATCATTGTTTCTAATTCTCCAAACATGTATGTGATTTGGAACCACATAATGTAATGCTTCTCCAACTGAGTACCCCATTCGCAGTTGGGTTAACATAATCCTCTTCTTGCATGGCGGTTCTATACAATTGTTTTATTTCTTCAAGATCCAAACAAGTGGTTTCTACAAACCTTTCTCCTTCTAAAGGATCTAATGGTGCAATGACTATATATTCACCTGATTCAAACATAATTTTCCTTGTCTTCAAGTTGATTATGGCTTGGTTATCAAATTCCCAATCCAATCCAAGCAATGTTGGGTAAGGTGTTGTGCCATCTACTATATTTATTACTTCAAAATATTTCATAGTGTGCACCCCATCCAAATCTATTGTCACACCTTTAATCCTTCCAATTGGTAACACTTTGGGTTGATTTGATCATTTCAGTTGGACATGTGAATAGCCTAATGTGGGTTATCCCATACACTTCCATGTCTTCTTAGGTAAAACATTTACTTCAGAGCCCAAATCGAGTATGATATCACCCATATTAAAATCCACAATGTTATCATTTAGTCTAAATTCTTTTCTTGTCCTTCTTCCTGTATGGAGATGATTGATTGTTTTTTGTTATAACTTTCATTTTTCCTCTGTCTTACATCTTTCTAGAAGATTTTGTAAGATCTTAACAAATGATGTATCCTTCAATAACTTAACATAGGATTGTAGAGAATTTTTCATGTTACTTGTTAGCACTCTGTAAAAAATTTTGGCTGATAGACAAATGACAGAGGTAACTGTTTCAACCTACTTTAGAGCTGAAGCACTAGCCTTCTCAACTCAGAGAGGGATCTCTCCTGTCACTAGGTATTTCATTGGAAATTGGTGGCTAGATTTGGCTTGTTTTGGTGGGTTTTTAATAGAGTTGTTGACAAAGAAGGGGAGGAACACTCAGGGATATGGAGTTAAAATTATTAAAGTGAACGAAGACAATGCATCGGCTAATATAACTCTCCAGAGGATAAAGGCTAAGAGAGGTGATGAATCTGAGTTATTCTTAAACTGAATTAGAGTGTAAGAAGATAAAGGAAACATATAACTACATCAGAGCATTACTGAAATGAATTACGAATTAGTTAGGAAGAAAATCACACAGTTTAAATTGCTTAAGCCAAGAGCATCACAAGATGAATTATGGGCCTTTAACTCTCCAATTTAAATAGAAGAAAAATGTAAATGAAATAATAGGTCACAAGAAATACATAGGATGAAAGGAAACAAAGCTCATATCACCACCCTTTAAAATATTTTCATAGAGACTTCAACATCTTATGCATTTATATTCAATTCTGATTCAGAAAATTTACAAAATAGAGTCTGATACAACCAAAAGGTGCTCTTGCACTTCTGCCAACATTAATTCATTCCAGTATTCCAGTACTTATACAATTTGATAAAAATGATTGAAACTGAAGCGTTTCAGCTTCCAAAATAGTTTCGACTGACAGTTTCGGTATACAAAACGATTTACAATGATTAACAAAAAACGTTTCAAAATTACTGACAATTTCCCTAATTGTTCAACTTCTTTTCGGGCATCTGTCTCCCTCTGGTCTTCTGTCAGATCTACAAATGTGGTGACACCTGGGTATCACTTACTGGTTCCAGGGACTTTGCACTTTATCTTACCAAACCAAACGATTTCCTTCCATTGTAAATCAGAGGGGATTTCGTAATCCATCATCTATTTAATCAAAATCTCTAATTCAATGCACATGGCATAGGACATAGTCGGCATGCCAACCTTTACTATTTTAAACTTATTTAAAACTTCAAAGTCTGTAGCCAGAAACTCCACCAGACTTGGGCCTTTCATACTTTCTTCCATATCTTCAAACTTAGAATGGTCCATTCTGCATTGCACAAGGAGAGAATGGTAGTCTTCTTGACTGTATAATGAACCTTTACCATCCCAAAATGGTGGGATGCCTTTGGTAAACAATTGTCCAAATGCATATTTAAACTCATGTATATTGTGCTCCATTTTCATAGCTTTTTTTTGGACCGATCTGAGTAGGTTATGCTTGGCGATGATCCTCTTGTCTAAAATGATCAACATAGTCCTGTCCTTCACCCCAATGGTTTGCAGCTCAACAGTTGGTATGGAATTTAGCAATTCAATAGCATTTTGGGCCCATTCTGAGGTTTTCTTGGCTAACACTTCATTAATGACAGTGCACCTGCTGCGAGCTGTAGCAGCCATGTTATCCCTTTCATTTATAAAATTCAAATAAACCTTGAACTTAGCGATCTCTACAGCAATAGCATCCTATATTACATGTTGGGCTCCCTGTAATAGCATTTTTCCCTTCAACCTATTTTTTAGCTTGCTCACTCTCTCTTGCAGGTCTTGATTCTCTCTGTGGAGTTGAGTCATTTTCTCATCCTTCACTTTCATTTCTTGCTTCAACTTTTCCATGTTCTCCTTAAGATTCTTGATCTCACATGTCTTTAAGCTTACCTGGGGCATGGATTGGACTAACCCCTCAGTTCTTGATCCAACCTCTGTATTAGAAGGTACAATGAATTCCATGTCTAATGTTGTTTCCTGCATTTGTGACCAATTATCTTTATCTGTCTCCAATTGCAACACTTTATCCTTGTAATTGAGTGCCTCTTGTCTGAATGTTTCCTTCTCTTGTTCCAAAGAAGTCAATTATGTTATCTGTGGATGATCTGTAGGTGACATATTCATCTTTTTCTCTAGGTTTTGGATCATCTTGTCCTCTTCATCCAAAGAAGCTTTCATCCCCTGTGGACCTTTAGATTCTATCCTTTTGACCTGTGTCATCCAGGCTTTGCTAGATGCCTTTTCCTATTTTAGTTGTCCATCTAGTTTCAGGGCATGTGTCGTCAATATTGCAACTCTTATAGCCAAACTCAGGTAATCAGAATATAACATGTCACTGAAATTCCTTTGGAATTTTACTTTATCAAGGGCACCAATGTTTTCACAGAGCATTTTGATCTCAGAAACCTTATCATTATCAACCACCACAATGTTGAACGTCTTTCTTTCCACATCTCTGACTGAAAGTAAGGAAGTCTTATGCTGAGAAGTCTTTTCTACTTCAGGTAAAAGGCCCCTTATTTCACTATTTTCCATACTTCCCTTCACAGCATAGTGATTCATTAAATCTTCCTTGGACTGATAAACTTCCCTAGGTGTCTAGCTAAATATGTGTTTCCTACCGCTGAAAACCTTTGTGTTGCTTTAGTTTTGTGGCCTTCTTTCTGTAATGGTTTGTTCTTTCTTGGTTGTAGCCTCTACCATCTCCATGCATGATTTTCATTCTTTAGTGACCATTTCTTTTCTTGTCAATATTTTCTTCTGAGGTTCTTATTTCTACTTTCCCCTTTCCATAGTATCCTTTGTAGCAGAATCTTTCACAATGGATTCCTTTGCAACTGAATCTTTTCCAGTGGAGTCTTTTGTTGTCGAATCTTTCCCAGTGGAATCTTTTTTGGTATGACTAGAAGAGGCTATATTATTTTGAGCTTCTTTGGTGGGATTTCCCTTTGGGGGATTACCCTTTGGAGGGTTTGGAGGTATTCTTTGATTTCAGAGGTCGTATTTCCTTTGAAATTGCATGATGGTGTTTTTCAATCCAATCTCATAATCTTCTCTTTCCACCAATATCCTTTCCTCTTCATCTTCCAGAAAGATCTCACTTGAATCCATGAACTGGTTGTGTTCTTCTTTGGCAAAAAATACTTTAGTTTCTTTATCATCACAAGAGTTCATGTCATCTTCAAAATATCCGTCATAATATTCATTCACATAATTGTTTTGAAAAGGAGGCCTTATCTGTTGTTCCCCTTGATTTATTTGGTTCCCCTGATTTGCCTGATTTGCTTGATTCCCCTTATTTTCCTGATCTTCTTGAGCCACCTGATTTCCCTAGTTCCTTTGTTCTCTTTGTCTAATCTGTGGGATAGATGGTCTTCTTGGATTTTTGGGTGGACCATCAGCCTGTTCTCTAGAGTTGGCTCTGTTACCTAGGGCCAATCTCTCCATCATTCGCTCCATGTTTCTCATCATTACTTCAAATATTTCCTGCGATGTTTTTGATGTTGAAGGCTATGCTTTATCTTGAATTATGTTTGGGTTCCTGCCAGAGTTAGTCTTCATATTTCCTAAATCCACCAGGTTCACTTCTACCTCTATGGCATCGGTTGTCATATCATCCAATGTGGCAGATCTTCTTTCTCTTAATAATAAAGAAAAGTCACTTTCAAAAGAATCAACATATTTAAGCTAAGAAGCCTTGGGGGGGGGGGGGGANGGGGGGGGGGGGGGGGATCTGGGGTTACCTCATCGGGAATGGCATTATACACTTTCATGAACCTAGCTGAAAACTCCTACACTGTTTCATCAGGTGATCTTTTCATATTGTTGTACTGGGTCAACAGCTGAAGGGGGTTTTTCTTATCCCCCCATTTTGAGAGTAAACTTGTTTCAAAAGATTCGAAGTCTGCAATACTAGCTGGTGCAAGGGATCTGAACCACTTCCTCGCATCTCCCGCAAGGATTTGTGTAAATAGCCTCATTTTCACATCTTCTTGATCTACTTCTTCCATGTCTATGAAGTCGTTGAACCAATCTAGATGCTTCTAAGCTGATATATTACCTTCAACATCATATAATTTGATCCTCAGGTTGTAGTCCTGAGGTAAACCATGCAATGGAGCAGGTGATATGAGCGGAGAAAATATGGTTGCCATAGCTGTTGTGCGGGGTCTGAGTGGTTGTTGGTTTCAGACAGGGGTCACTACAGGCCTGATAGACACGGCTAGAACCCAATCCTAAAATTTCTTTTCGTCAAAGATGATCTCGTTCAAATGAGATTCGGATTTAGGACTGATCAAATTTCAGGTCAAACTCAAGGTCTTTGATACTAGTCAAATCATCTTTGGGTAAAGAAAAATAATGGTCTGGATGCAACATAGGGGTTACTAGATTTTCCTTTCTTTTATGCACAAGCTTTTCAAGATCAGGCACAGGGATTGCAGGTTCAGGGTTTGGGTTGATCCTGGTGTGAATTCTCTTAGGAGCCAGGATTTTTATCTCACGCAATGTAGTCCAACTAGTCTCTAAGTAAAAGAGTCACCAGGGGAAAAATAATCTCATCCAACAAGGTATTTGATCCACTGTCACCCTCAGGGATCAAACTAAATATTTAAGTCATTTTCCCAGGGAAAATGTTTTCAATTTCATCCCCGGCAACAATGCTAATATATTAGCACTCTGTAAAAAAAATTTGGATAATGGAAAAATGACAGAAGTAATTGTTTTAACCTACATTAGAGATGAAGCACTAGCCTTCTCAACTCAGAGAGGGCTCTCTCATGGCACTGGGTATTTCTTTGGAAATTGGTGGCCAGATTTGGATTGTTTTGAGGGGTTTTTAATAGAATTTCTAGCAAAGAAGGGGAGGAACACTCAGGGCTATGGAGTCAAAATTCTGAAAGTGAACGAAGACAATGCATCAGCTAATAGAAATCTCCAGAGGATAAAGGAAAAGTGAGGTGATGAATCTGAGTTATTCTTAAACTAAAGTAGAGTGTAAGCAGATAAAGGAAACATATAACTACATCAGAGCATTACTCAAAAGAATTTTGAATTAGTTAGGAAGACAATCAAACATTTTAAATTGCTTAAGCCAAGAGCATCACAAGATGAATTTTGGGCCTTAACTCTCCAATTTAAACAAAAGAAAAATGTAAATGAAATAATAGGTCATAGGAAATACATACGATGAAAGGAAACAAAGCTCATATCACCACCCTCTAGAATATTTTCATAGAGACTTCCAAATCTTTTGCATTTATATTCAATTCAGATTCATAAAATTTACAAAATAGAGTTTGATACAACCAAAAGGTGCTCTTGCACTTCTGCCAACATTAATTCATTCCAATATTCCAGTACTTATACAATCTGATCAAAATGATTGAAACTGAAGTGTTTCAGCTTCCAAAATAGTTTCGACTGACAGTTTCGGTATAAAAAAACGATTAACAATGATTAACAAAAAACGTTTCAAAATTATAGACAATTGCCCTAACTATTCGACTTATTTTCCACCATCTATCTCCCTCTGGTCTTATGTTGGATTTGCAAATGTGGTGACACCTGGTTATCACTTACTGGTTCCAGGTACTTTGCACTTTGTCTTACCCAGCCACACAATTTCCTTCCATTGTGAATCAGAGGGGATTTCTTAATCCACCATCTCTTTAATCAAAATCTCTAAGTCAATGCACATGGCATAGGACATAGTCGGCATGCCAACCTTTACTGTTTTAAACTTATTTAAAATTTCAAATTCTGTAGCCAGATACTGTACCAGACTTGGGCCTTTCATACTTTCTTCCATATCTTCAAACTTAGAATGGTCCATTATGCAATGCATGAGGAGAGAATGGTAGTCTTCTTGATTGTATAATGAACCTTTACCATCCCAAAATGGTGGGAGGCCTTTGGTAAACAATTTTTCGAATTCATCTTTAAACTCTTCTATACTATGCTCCATTAGCATAGCTTTGTTCTGGACCAATCTAAGTAGGTTATGCTTGACGATGATCCTCCTGGCGGAAATGATCAACGCAGTCTTGTCCTTCACCCCAATGGTTTGTAGCTCAGCATTTGGTATGTCATTTAGCAAGTCAATAGCATTTTGGGCCCATTCTGAGGGTTTCTTGGCTAACACTTCATTAACGACAGTGCACCTACTGCGAGTTGTAGTAGCCACGTTATCCTTATCATTTATAAAATTTGAATAAACCCTGAAATTAGAGATCTCTGCAGCAATAGCATCCCATATTACATGTTTGGCTCCCTATAATAGCGTTTTTCCCTTCAACCCAGTTTTTAGCTTGCTCACTCTCTCCTACAGGTCTTGATTCTCTCTGTGGAGTTGAGCCATTTTCTCATCCTTCACTTTCATTTCTTACTTCAACTTTTCCATGTTCTCCTTGAGATTCTTGATCTCGCCTATCTTTAAGCTTACCTGGGACATGGCTTGGACTAACCCCTCAGTTCTTGATCGAGCCTTTGTATTAGCAAGTGAAACAACTCCCATGTTTGATGTCATTGTCTGCATTTGTGACCAATTCTCTTTCTCTTTCTCCAATTGCAACACTTTAGCCTTGTAATTGAGTGCCTCTTGTCTGAAGGTTTCCTTCTCTTGTTCCAAAGAAGTCAATTCTGTTGTCTGTGGATGATCTATAGGTGACATCTTCAGCTTTTTCGTTAGGCTTTGGATCATCTTATCCTTTTCATCCAGAGAAGCTTTCAGCTGTTATGGACCTTCAAATTCTATCCTTTTGACCTGTGTCATCCAGGCTTTGTTGGACACCTTTTCCTGTTTTAGTTGTCCATCTAGTTTTAGGGCATGTGTTGTCAATCTTTCAACTCTTATATCCAAACTTAGGAAATTAGAATATAACATGTCACTAACATTCCTATGGAATTTTACTTTATCAGAGGCACCAATGTTTTCATAGTGAATTTTGATCTCAGACACCTTATCATCATCAACCACTGCAATGTTGAACGTCTTTCTTTCCACATCTCTTACTGAAAGTAAGGAATTCTTATGCTAAGAAGTGTTTTATACTTTAGGTAAAAGGTCCCTTATTTCACTATTTTCCATATTTCCCTTCACATCATACTGATTCATTAAATCTTCCTTGTACTGATAAACTGCCCCAAGTGTCTGGCTAAATATGTGTTTCCTGTTGCTGAAAACCTTTGTGTTGCTTTCGTTTTGTGGCCTGCTTTCTGTAATGGTTTCTTCGTTCTTGGTTGTATCCTCTACCATCTCTATACATGTTTTCTCTTTGGGTTCTTCCTCTTCCAGATCAACTACTTGAGAGGATGATGTGATTTTCATTCTGTTGAGAATGTCTTGTTCGCTACTGGCACCTAGGGCTTTTGAACTTCTCCTCTTATTGTAGATGCTTATTTTAGGATCTTTGACAACCAACCTAGGGAAAGGTTTATATGCTTGGCTATGCTGAGAAACTGGTTTTGTTTGTTTTTTTTTATCGTGTTGCATGGTGACCTCCATCTCTACACAGGTCTCTATATTGGCCAAATTATCGAATCCTTCAACATGCTCATGTTCATAGGGACCTTATCTACCTACCAATCTTCTCTTTGATATGATCTGATGTGGATCATATTTTCTTCCTTGCAACTTTGTGAACCCAAATTCACTGAGTTTGGATTGAATCTGAGGCAAACAGGACTTGTTCATCACCACAAAGGGACCTACTACAAAAGGAAATTTCAGATTGGAAGCCTTGTGTGCTTTCATAAAATTCTCAGTCTCTGAGATGAATCTTTGTCTTATGAATTCCAAAGAAAAGATACTGGGAGTTAGAAAAAATGGTAAAAGATGAGGTCCATCCTGGTATCCATATACCCAAATCACGGTGGATTGTGTGAACAACATCCAGTCTCCTACCATGCTCTTTTGATTTGGCTGTAATGAACTTTTCATTTCTTATAGAACTCTTGGTAGCTCTGAACCAAAAATGAGACTGTATACCCTAGACATAATCTTGTTTATGAAGATAAGCACGGTGATCCTTTTATACTCAGTTGAAATAAATGTGGTCTAAGGAAATTCAGTTTTGTTAGATTCCAGAAACATCCTCAGCAAGTGGGATTAGTATCTAAAGTGTCACAATTAAGTGAAGTTAACCAGCTATTGATGTATATTTTCAACAATAAATTTGTCAAAACTAACACTGATTGACTGACCAGATAGAAAGAAAATCAACAGGAAACCTAACATGAATTCTACCACAAACTTGTCATTGTCTAACCCTAAAATTTGACTTAGTAGAGAACAAACCCACTAGACTTCAATGATCATGATGCTTACACTGGCAGGTAACAATAGACTCTCTGAATGATGTCCAGGCTTAACTATGGTCTGCAGAAACAAAGTTTTTACTTTTAGTGGGAATTCTCTATAAATCGTGATCATTCTTTGTTCCTCGAAGGGCTTTGACACTGTGGAGGAGGAGTCTGATATACTAAGGGTGTGCTGGAGTGATGGACCATCTATTTCACATAAAACCTCTGACCCTAATTTATTCAGAATGACTCTTTCTCCCTGAGAATATCGCTCTGCACACCATCTTACAAATTCAGGGAAAGGAAAGACTAATTCTATGATGTAAGGGGTGATGGAGGATTGAGCCGCTTCGAGGAAAGGTATGCACATTCCAACATTGTCTAACAAATTTGTTCTGGACATAGAAATGAGCGAGATCGTTATCTCTGTGTCAAAAATGTCAAAGTCTCTGTCAATTAGGGTTTCCTCTTTGGAGGAGATATCTTGTTCATTCACGGATAAAACAACATGATTGGTAGCCATGGTGAAGAATACCTATCAAGCGGCGAACGAAACATGAATTTGGTTCAGTTCTAGGCTTGAAATTCAAGTGGAATCTTTGTGCCAAATTTTCGAATGTTTGAATGCTTCAAATTATCATAAAATAATGTCGGGGGTTTCTCCTTTTATAGGTATCTATTGACATTGGGGGTTGGAGAAAATGGTTTCGGGTGGACCACATTTCTCCCTAATGTGCCTCTAAGGGTGCCATGCATCCATGATTTAAACCACAACAGTTTTCCTCAGTCCGCCCTCTATCAGTTAATCTTCATGTTATTCCAATCGTCGATATGATTTTCGGTCGTTGATCTAGGATACTTTAAGATCTATAGTCCGCATTTTCCTAGTGAATTTGGCATCAGGGGTTGGAGAAAACGGTTTTGGGTGGACCTCTTTTCACCTCGATGTTCCTTTAGAGGCACCACGCGTCCATCGATAAAACCATGATGGTTTTCCCTGGCCCACCCCCGACTGTTTAATTTCCACGCTATTTCAATCCCCGATATGTGCCTTAGTCGTTGATCTGGGTCACTTTCAAGATAGATGGTCCGTCGAGCCTTACTCTTCACATCTCCGCTATATTTGTCCATATGTCGCCATCTATAGCATGGTCCTCTGAATTATCATATCTCCTTAGCAACATAGCCTTTCGTTGAAATCCCAAAACTTGAATAACACTTGAAAATTGGTATGGTGATAACATTACTTACTTTCTCTAAAGGTTGTGCTTCTTTGGTATCGTCCATTGAGGAGGGAATTCCATACATTAGTGAGTTGTGAGTTTGTTGCACGGATGATGTATACACAACATTTTTCTTTAGAAACTCCTTTTTGGACGTGAGATCGGAAGAGATTCAAGTGGAATCTTTGTGCCAAATTTTCGAATGTTTGAATGCTTCAAATTATCATAAAATAATGTCGGGGGTTTCTCCTTTTATAGGTATCTATTGACATTGGGGGTTGGAGAAAATGGTTTCGGGTGGACCACATTTCTCCCTAATGTGCCTCTAAGGGTGCCATGCATCCATGATTTAAACCACAACAGTTTTCCTCAGTCCGCCCTCTATCAGTTAATCTTCATGTTATTCCAATCGTCGATATGATTTTCGGTCGTTGATCTAGGATACTTTAAGATCTATAGTCCGCATTTTCCTAGTGAATTTGGCATCAGGGGTTGGAGAAAACGGTTTTGGGTGGACCTCTTTTCACCTCGATGTTCCTTTAGAGGCACCACGCGTCCATCGATAAAACCATGATGGTTTTCCCTGGCCCACCCCCGACTGTTTAATTTCCACGCTATTTCAATCCCCGATATGTGCCTTAGTCGTTGATCTGGGTCACTTTCAAGATAGATGGTCCGTCGAGCCTTACTCTTCACATCTCCGCTATATTTGTCCATATGTCGCCATCTATAGCATGGTCCTCTGAATTATCATATCTCCTTAGCAACATAGCCTTTCGTTGAAATCCCAAAACTTGAATAACACTTGAAAATTGGTATGGTGATAACATTACTTACTTTCTCTAAAGGTTGTGCTTCTTTGGTATCGTCCATTGAGGAGGGAATTCCATACATTAGTGAGTTGTGAGTTTGTTGCACGGATGATGTATACACAACATTTTTCTTTAGAAACTCCTTTTTGGACTCCTTGAATGTTTCCTTTTCTTTTCGTGCATCAAACTGATTATGTGGTTCACTATTATTCTTAACCCATTAGTGTTCCATTGGATCTTGTTTTC
>CBVK0102234858.1:0-12526 GCA_900067695.1 Picea abies
TTTAGTGAAGTTAATAATAAAGAAGTACTTTTCCTGTCCCACCATATAAGATTGTCATTATTTATCACATACATGTTGATTAAATCTCTAACCCATTAATCTGTAGATCAAATGCATGTGGAGTTCTTTGGTTGTCTTTGTGAATGTAGGTCAACCTTGGGAGGAGAGTTGCAGTCAAAGAGCGACCAAGCATGAAAAGGGATCGATATCAAACACCAGAAATAAGGTATGCTCACTTGATCTTCTTAACTGTGTATTTGTTTAAGAATAATGGGGATTAGGTCTGGGATGATGGTAAAAAGTAGAAATCTTTAGGTCTTTTCTGCATGCATGTTAAAACCCTAAGTGCTAGTCTGTAGGGGGATTTCCCACCCACAATAGTATGATATTGAGGGTCCTCCACTACAACCTAGGTTGCATGAAGGCCCATGCATATGCCCAAGAATATGCACACTTGGTTGGGGTAAGGAATTCATGGCTTGTGTGGGGTTGTGCCCCCCAATTATTGGAGGAGGAGGAGAAGGAAATGAATGATTGGGTGCATAGCGCCCATAGTAGGATGGTAACATGATGCTCCTCCACAAAATTTTATGTACTAATTGGTGCCATATGAAGGTGTAATATTACCATAGGGATTGAGGTGGGTCATGGACCTAATTAGTCTGTCTGTTGAATGGGATGTTTTGGGTTTCTCTTGAACAAATGGCAGAGGCCAAGGAGCATTAGGGATAATAGTGTAAAGGTATATAGACTATGGGTAGATCAATTCAAAGTGTTGGGATTTGGTTATGACATCTTCTTCAGTTTGTGGAATTCTGGTAACCACATCTTTGGAAATATGGGGAACCAAGGATTTTAGGAACAAATATAGGTGTAGTTCCAGTGTGGTTTCAATTTTACACATACTTCTTCTTTGGTGCCATTCACGGATGTGGTTTGTGATATGAGTAGAAGTTGTTTGGTGAAAATTTGAGAGGATTTGTAAACTAGTGTCATGATGTATTAGTAACTGAAAAAATGATAAAAAAGACTTGGCTAAGGATGCAAATGTCACATGGGACCTTGATTTTTTCTCCACCTACCATTTCATGGATTGACTAGTGAAGGTTCTTTGAAATAACTATAGGTGGATTGAATCATCAATGATGTTGTTGGATGAGCACCATAAGTGAAATTTCAAGACATGGTTAGTTGGGTCTTCGCCTAGTTTCCTGTCAAACTTACGAATGTCAGATGGAAGTTTGTTGGGCATGTTTAGCCTAGCAAGATTCTGTGAAATTGTGTCAATGATGAGTTTTTCCAAATATGGGAGATTTAACGAAGCCAAATATGGTAGGTTTTATGGTCCTACCATTGTATGTGATGGTTAAGAGTTGGTTCCTGAGGAGGAAGGGATATTGGATAGGTTGTAGGGAGCAGTTGCACCGAGTAAGGTGGAATCAAGAAAGGACAAAATGAGCACCAATGCATGCAAAGGTGAGTGGGTAGTTGAACTAGAAAGGTGGTAAAGATAGTAATACCTCCCAACACTGGTGAGAGTCCAAGCAAGCATCTAGAACACATGGGAGGTTGTGGGTCCCCTATGGTTCCAAACTAGAAAAATTGTGTGTGACTTGGTGAATTGACATGATAACTAATAGGTGCTTTTCAATAACAATGAATATGGCCTACTTTAACAAAGAAAAAAAGATGCAAATGGTTAGAGGTAAATTAATACAACACACATTAATCGACTGTAAAGAAAAATGTGTTTTTGTGTAGGGTGGGATATTTTCTATGTGGGGGAATAACAAAAATAAAATGAACATGTCACTAGGACTTTAAATATCTCTCGAAAATGGGGCATGAACCCACTGGAAGAAAAACTAGTGAAGTTATGAAAGATTAGTTATAATGGAGGGTAAAGGGTGCATATCCCAAAAGAGGTGGCGATATTCTCAATATCCATTCAAAATATGACCTAGGTGCACTTGCAACCCACAATTGCCACCTTTGTAGAAAAATATTAGTTTTTGGCCACTAGGTTACCTTCGTCAAGTGCAACAGGGGACTGCCAATCTCAAATGATGGTCATGGGATGGGATTCCTAACAAGAGATGGGTGGCTCAAGAAGGCTCATGTGGAACAACCAGACCTAAGCTTCACTCATTCATGGGAACCTCCCTACCTTATGGTGTAAGAACACTTGATTAGAAGGATTTAAAGTTCCCTAAGTAGTCAACCACTAAGTTTTTTATGAAAAGAGATAATGGGTTTTTTTCGGACCCCCAAAATCCTAACTTAAACTAAAATTTGTTTTGTGACCTCTTGAGGATGATTTTAGCACAGTCTTAGGGTTGTGTTTTTTTTGGGGGGGATTGGGGTCATGGACCAATCCCATTGCTTAAGGGTGCATTTAAAGGATATTTTGAGAACACTAAAGTCTTTTTGATCCTCCTAGACCACTTGTGGGTGCAAGGAAGAGAGCATAATTAGAAAAAAGTGAACCTTTAGATGCCTTCATGTGTGTGAATGTGCTTGTGTGCAAGGGCGAAAGTGTGGAAAAAATGGTTACGATTGGATTTGAAACATGTGGATGTCGTGGGGTTCATTACTCTTCCTTTAATTAACCACTAAATGTTTTTTCAATCCTTGCATAATTGGAAAAATAGTCATAGATAGTAAAATACATGGAAAATTTGTGGTTCTTTCCAATCCTTAACTTCCTAAGTGTTCTTTGCAAACATATGAAACTTCCCTTGGTTGTACAATGATGTGGACAATTGGGGTCCTTTCAAATATTTATCTCCCTAGTGTTTTTATTTGCAATAAATGAAATGAGGTGCACAAGTGCTTTGGCCTCACCTAGTTACTTATTTGATTTTTAAAAAACTTTGGAAAAAAATCAAAGGAAATATTTTCACATTTGGGGTGCTTACTAGTCACTTTAATCTACTCCCTATGTTTTCTTTGCAATGTATATGGATAAGTATTATACACGCCATTCTATTTTACCAAGATCACTCAAGGGAGTGCAAGGTGAAGATCATAATTCCAGGGGGACAAGAAAGCTCCTAGTCGCGAAAAGTAAAGTGATTGATTGGATAAATCTATCTAAGAGTTCATATGCTTTAACTAGCCATCCATGTGGCAAGACAAAATAGTTTGTGGTTATTTTTATATTCCCTAGTCATCTATATTTATCTAATTTACTATTGAAGAATGGATTCAAAGTGCGATTTTCTAGGTTACAAAGTGAAATAAAATAAAATCTAGACCCCTATTGGTAGGTGAGGGTGAAAAACAACCTCAAACTAGGATAAAAGAGGGTCTACGTGGGTCACTGAGGTGACAAATGCACAGATATGCACAAACCACACATGCATGCACATATTGTGCACCTATGCATGGCTATTCTTTTGAAATCCACACATAGTCTGTTTTTGTGGATGTAATAAATTTAACATAAACATAAACATGCTAATTTAGTTTAATGAATAATTTAATAATATCATGTAGCATGTTTATGCTATATATATATATTTGTTTGCTAGCGTGTTCGTGACTTGCGGGACTAGCCCGTGGCTAAGAAACTGCAACCTAGGGGCATCTAAGCTGTCAAAATCACCGCGGATCGCACCCGACCTGGGCCACACCAACCCTTATATGGTTGGATTTTTTTTGTGTCTCCTCCCAACGGGTTCGAACCTAGGTTGCCATATAGAACAAGGCCCATCGAAACCAATCACTCTAATTATATTTGACATGTTTATGTTATAATTTAATAAAACACTAACTTTTCTTAATTTTTTTAGTATCATTATCTTTTTTCTCTTTAGAATTGATAGTATTTAAATAGACTTATTTCTCTTTAGAATTGATCTCTATTTTTTCTTCATATGCCCATCTTTACCACATTTCCTTATAATTTTTTCAAGAGACTTACACCTCCCTCTAGACTTCTATATAGTTCTAGGCTTACTTTTATTTCTATCTCGGGTAAAACTTCTCACAAATAAGACATCCCTATTGATACCCTCCATGGATTTTTCCATTGTTTCTTTTGATAATAATGATGCAACTACATCTTCAAACTCTAATGTAGATTAGATAGTTCTACCAATGGTTACAACTAGGTTATCCCATGAATATGACAAAGAACATAACAAGGTAATACACTTTTATTTTTTATTCATATTCATATCAACATAAGCTACTTGAATTACCATAATATTAAAAGCATATAGATGCTCCATCACAAAGTCACTAGCATTCATCCCAAGGAGGTATAATTTTTTCTGAAGAAATATTTTTTTTACCATGGACTTTGAGTGACACAAAGCCTCTAACTTCTCCCATAGGCCCTCAACACTAGATTTTCCTAAGATATTCAACAACACTAAATATTAAAAGTGACACAATTGGTAGTACTCTTCACCTTCCTATCTATCTTTTTACAATCTTCTTTTGTTATGCCCTTAAGTTTATCTCCAAACACAACAAACCATTGATATCTATCCACAAGAAGATCTTCCATCTTCAACTTCCATAACTCGAAGTTCTAGTTGTTAAATTTCATTCTCTATTCTTGAGCTACTTTCCATTTTGTTTGATGCAAGATTCAACCACGAAAAGCTCCCAATCAAGAGTAGGATTATGCATACCCAATATACCCTTTTTCTTCAAAAAATAGCAAAAACCTAGCAACAAAGGCATCCCCCCGAAAGCCAATAACCTCAATTTTGATACCAAATGAAGAGATTGATAAACCTTTTCAATAGAAACAATACTAACGAAATATTAAAATATAAGAAAATAACAGGACATTCATACATAATATACACAAGATTTACCCTAGGAACCTTAACCAAGAAAACCAATAAAATGTAAGCCACACCTCTTTCTCATTGTATTAACTTAACCATTCATGATACAATATTTAGATTTTCACAACATCTATTAACCCTAATCCACTAACCATGATTATATTATAACCCTAATCCCTTAACTAGAATTAGATTACAATGGGTATCAAACCATAGGATGCAATCAATCTAGAACTCCATAAATACACCTATAACATCCTATGAAAAATAAGAATCCCAAAAAAACATTTTCTCTAAAATCATGACTCTAAACCTTGCAAAAACGTGTTGAGATATATAATTTATACTTACAAAGAACACCACACATCTAACAGAAGCACACTTTCTAATATAATTTTTTTCGTTAAATGTTTAATGTTTTTCTTAAAAACCAACTATATATTCGATCTATTTATATCCTCATAATTTTTTTTTCATTTCTAAATCAACTACAACCAACTAAATCAACTACAACCAACAATAAAATCAATTTAACCAATTTAATATTTCAAACTATGTTATCAATTTAACCAATTTAATATCCTAAATAAAAATAAAATTACATTTATATTTCAAACTATGTTACCAATTGCATTCTCATACAAGACAAAAAGAAGCATTCAACCATCTTTTTGTATATGCCACGCTATGATACATGTGCATCTCATATCGATGCACAAGGAACATAGACATAAATGGCATAAAAAGACACAATGATCGTGTATTAGCCCATAGTGTACAACTCTTCAAAGCTTACAATGTTCGTTTGACTAGTTTGCATAGTATAAAAACCAAGGAAGTAATTATATAAATGGTACAACTATCTTGTCAATCTATAACATTACTTGAACCCCAAGGTCAACATTGACAAATAACTTAACATTGTCGTAATGTTACAACTAACATGTCAACTAGTAGTATTGACAAGTAATGTTAGAACTAAACTTAGATCCATTGCTAAGTATTCACAATTGTAAATTACATATTATAAGCTTTTAATTGTTAATGTAATATTTTCATAATATTGTTTATATTCTTTATAATTAGAATAGTCGTAAAATCTGTTTGTAACAAAATCTTAATCTTTGTTAATCATTTATACGTGGCAATCAATTAGCCACCATAGTAAATTTTAAATATGATCAAGTAAAAGTAAAAAGATAAACATTTGAGGCGAGGTTCCCTGGAACCAAGGAGGAGGAAGGGTCATGGGAGGATTTTAAAAAACAATAAGAATTTTTACAGCAATAAATATAATATAAATATGTTATATAATATTTATTAATAATAATAATTTAATTTATTTTTTTTTAAGTAAGAAAAGACTATATTAATATAAAAAAGATGTATAACTATGTCTTAGCTCTATTAGTTTCAAGAGATCATGACAATATCCTGTAATAAAAAAGAAACTGAAAAATTTGTTTGTCCCAGAAGGGAAATTAGGCTATAATAAGCCTATTATGTCTAAAAGTCTGAAGTGTCTAGAACTCATTTTACCATACATGATTATTAAAACTATTCTTAACATAAACCCTCGATAAAAGAGGACTAAAAAGAAACATCTTAATTCTATGATTACTCTGAATAGAAAAATCTCGATAAAAGAGGAATAAAAAACCAAGAAACATATCAATTCTTGGCATGAGAAACTTGAGGAAAGGATGGGCCTGCTTCCTCTGGTCGAGCAGTAGCAGCCGAGGGTCCAGTTCATGGATGAGTTGTAGTATATTGGAGGGTGCCACCATGAAGCTGAGCAATCCAAGGGACTACTGAGAGAAGATATGTATTTTGTTCTTTTAGGGTCTCCATTCTGTTCATCATCTTTGGGTAACATTCCTAGATCCACCATGGTTTTGGTGTGCCAATAGAGCTTTAGGGTCTGAAAAAACTTAGAATTCCTTGCTCTGGTACAACCCAAATTATGAATTAAATCACCCATCCACTGGTCAATTTCCTCATCATCTTTGAACTCTTGGACGATCTTGAATTCAACCTCCAGCGTTGGCATTGTTTCCTGGTCCTCCTTATTGAGTAAAAGAGATGGAATGCCTCCTCACAACATCTTTTCAAATATTTTCTGGCTAAGACAAGATATGCGAGATTATCACCCTAATTTATAACCTTATTGCAAGTTCAATTAACCTTCAAGCTATTAAACTTAAATACCAACTACCATTTTTTATATCATTTATCAAATGCAAACTGAAATAAATAAGTCTATTTTTTTTTTAATAATAATTTAAAAACAAGAAGCAAAATCACATAATTCTATAGAATTAAGAAATACCAAGAAAGTTGCAAAACCGTTAATGATTTTATTCATTCATTTAGTAACAACCAATACACTTCACATACTTTCAAAGTATGGACCAAATGAAAGTATAGAAGCCTAAGGTAACACACACATAGACCACTGGTGCCTTCAAATCATACCAAGAATGATGTAAAAATAAGCCAACAACCACAACTTGCACTCTAGAAACATATCCGAATTCAATGCTCCTTGGTCCTAGTTTTTTTTCACCTTCAACATATACTTATTAGAGAAATGTGTTCTTCCTTTTTACTTTTGTCCAGTTTACCTCCTTTTAATATCTCAAATGTAGTTGAATCACTCAACCACTTTTAGTTAACTTATTAACTAACAATTAATTAGTTAATAGGAGAGTTGTCAAGTAAGTTAATAAATAATAATAATCATAATAATAATATGATAAGGGTACTAAATAAAACTAATAAGTGGGGACCCCCTAATTCTCTTTAATGAATTAATAAACCATTTCATCCTTGTATCTTCCACCTTGAATGCATGGCATATCAATCTTGCCACATCATACAATCCATGTTGTTATCATGCATACGATAAAATAATCATAAGAGCCCCTTGTCACTCCTTGTGGCAATTTATAAAAATCTATCCATTTCATAAATTTGTCCAAACATGAAGCATATAAAATATAAGGTTGTCCAAAACAATACTATCAAATATGAGCTGTCAAAATAAGCATGAGCTATCCAGAAATGATATGTTGTCCAAAAATAAAGTGCAAACAAGTCCATATACAAGTTCCAAAGAAATTAATCAAACTTATCATGAGAAACCATATTTACTGTGAGAGGCTACCCCTCTCTTGCTATGACTACTCTCAATCCTTTCATTTTTTCCAATTGATGAATCTGCCTTAGGAGATTTATGATCATTCTCTTGCATATGGGAAGTGACTGAATGTGAAGATTCCTGTGATGATTTTGAATTGGTTGCTGTTACTTTCTCTTCCTCAGGGTTTCCTTCAAGCTTAGTGATTTTGGCTTTATGATGGGCATGTGAGGCTGCAAATTCCAATATGAAGGGGGTAGTGGTGGCAGTGAACCAGTGGGCCAAGCATGCAAGTGAAGCTGTTGTAGGTTATCAATATTTGGCCATCCTTGTGAGTGTCTGGGAGGAGGGTGCATAATATCTTGTCAGCCATCTCGTTCTAGCACAACTAAAGGATTGGAATTATGATTTGGACCTGGTATGCCAATGTTTGGGCATGGTTTCTCGGGAATAGGTGGAGGTCTGTAAGCTTGTTGGTCAACCAAGTTGAGGAACCATGTTTGTAACAATTGATTAAACTCTTCTGAATTCACATCAAAGTGTATAGAGAACCTTAATCTTTTGTTTCCCCTTTTCCAGAGACCCAATCCTCTACCTCTATTATTACTTATCCTGCTATGACTGCCTCTGCTGAAAAAGCTCATTCTAACACACATTCACAAATATCATAATTAGATAACAAATAATCCATCATCTAAAATTTTGCAAAATAATAGTTTAGACCTAGATCTATACATAACAATACATATGTATACATTCAATATGCATTTCACATTCCAGAAATAGTAATTACTTAGAACAGGAATTTACATGGCTCTTGGGATTCCATCATTAGGTTTGTAATGAGCGGAAAATGGTAAGTATGATTGGGAAATGCAATATGGACTGTTCCTTTACTATGACTAGTTCCATCAAACCATTGTCATCAACATTTTTGGGTATGAACCAGAGCAGAGATCAAACAAACCGAACACTTCCTTTTCAACTTATACAATTCTGTCATGAAACACTTCTTACAATTATAATTTAAGCATGGGAATGAAACATGTATTCTGGTTGATGAACGTGGATTTCAATGAACGAAAAATGTTAAGTATGACAAGAAAATAAAATGAACATGCTTACATTACAATTATATCCATCATAATTCCAACAAGCATAATTATAGTTATCATACAACCATAGTGTTCAATAACGCCAATCTATCTCTCATTCCATAAATTACTCATTTTGAAAAAACAGTTGCAAAATGTCTCACAACAGTTTTGTCACGGCTCACATTGTTCACAAAACATTCATTGTCACATTCCAAGCATTATTCATTGTTTACAAATGATCAAAATCCATTTTTATCTCCTATAGAACACCAATTTTTGTCCTTAATCAACCATTATATATTATTTCCAACCATCAAATGTGAAACTTCAAGTAAACATAGTCATCAAATATTAATTAAAACATTTCCCTTATATACACTTTAAACGATCGATTTCATGACTTATTACTTGAATGTTAATTCTATTCAATCAGACCCCAAATTAAATCAAGCATTTATTTTCAAAGTAATGATCGACATGTATAATGCATTGATGATATCGATCGATATCACGATGTCATGCCCCTTTTGTGGCCATGGGTCACACAAAATTGAATCTAAGGATGGGTGAGCACCCTTAAGCATGTTGAATAGCANNNCAAAATTGAATCTAAGGATGGGTGAGCACCCTTAAGCATGTTGAATAGCAATGGAGAATAATTTGACTCAAAACTCCAACGACATCATTTGTTAAATGATTCAGACCAACAGTTTAAAATAATATTCAGCCATGACATAGGTGACACAAATTTCAAGGAGTTCAAATCTTATTTGAAACAATAAATTCTACCAGAAGCACGACCATTAACCTTGCGAGGCCCAAAGGGTCACTTAAAAAAAATGATTTCAGACTCTGGTGTGACCTTCAACCAAATTCAATCGTGATATGCAAATGCAAAGAAATCTCTTTTCTTTTCTTTGTTCTCGGTCTTCAGGATGTGAACCAGACAACGAGCATAGTCAAGTTGACAAGGGTTTTACAGGATTACGGTTGCCGAACAACAAAATGTTGATGAGAAGAGGGATTTGACCCAAAAACTTTTGCTTCAAGCTTGGCCCGAATGCAAACTACATAAATAATCGTTTATTTTAACTAGGGTGTGCAGAGGGTTGCGTTATACTTTTATTTCAATAAAGAAACAACACAGATTCAATATGTAACCACTTTACATGCAATACTAAATACCAAAGACCCATCAACACTAGACTTTGCCATTTTAATGCGCTATAAATGACCATAGACCAATCAATCAATATGGTAAATGGGAAACCGACAACCATAACTATGACAATCAATGAGTAAAATCATCCACCATACCATTCAATCTTTTATGCATGTGTATCTACTAAAAAAATCATCCACCATACCATTCAATCTTTTATGCATGTGTATCTACTAAAACCAGGAGCATAACAACTTCATTTTTTTAAAAAACAGAGCACGAAAGCATAGAATGTCAAGCACATGTAGTTACAGAGCCAGGCATAAACTATGTTGGGCGCATACCAATTTTGAGGGAAAAACATGACGTGGGAGGTGGATGCACATGCAAAAGGATCAACACGTGTAAGGAAGACACACATACATGTAAAGAAACACATTTAAAACAAACATGTATGCAAAAGAGGAAGGCATGCGAGGCACACATGCAAGAAGACTTAGCTAGGATAGGGTTAGGGTTTTGGTAAGAGAATGTAATGATTCATAAGACAAAAATATGTATAAATAGGTACCTAGGAGGTCTAGGTAGAGGGTTCGGTTTGGTTCAATTATTCTCGGTCGAGAGTTCTGTTGTTCTGAGGTTTTGGAGTGGGAGGTCATGTTGATTTTCATTGTGTCATACTGTTAATCCGATCTATTTTTATAAGCTATTGAGATGAGGAGAGGGATGAGGGTAGATATTGAGAGTTATATCGCAGGCTAAGGAGCCTGGTGCGATCTAGTTCGCCTCATTGTAAGATCTTGACTTGTTTTGATGAAGAGTTGTAATGCACGCGACACTATAGTTTTGGACCAAAGATAATAAAAGAGCATAATAACTAAATCTTCGTGGACATATCCTAGGAGGGGTGAACCACGATAGACCATGCATTATGTGATTGGATTTTATGTATCTTCTTGGTGTTGATGATTAAATGTTAGATAAATGAATGAATGAATTAGTTAGATATGCTACTTTATATGCATGAGTAAGAATGACAATATAATAAATCTAGATGTATGAGCTAGTAAATGAATGAATATCACAAAGGGTGCAGTCATAGATCTCCACTCATTCTCGGGCTGGAAGCACCTGAGCATTGCAACCACCCCAAAGAACTATATCGGGTGAGACTGCGTAGTGCATCTTGTGCGTTGTGTTTTCTTCTGGGTTACCAAGAGGGTCGATAGTTTTTAATGAGGGTTTTGTTGGAAACCAAAGAAAGACCTGAACCTGGGCCAACCCAAGAATGATAGCCGGGATGAAGTATAAAACCAACAAACTATTAAGAAAAAATCACATTAAATGACAGGGAATCGAAACCCTAGTACCTGGTGTTGTGCGAGTTAAAAGGCACCTTCAAGCAGTTGTTGCGGTTACCAGAGATCAACTTCTTCCAAACCATTAATGAATGAACCGAATGCAAAAACCCAAAATGGTATCTCAAACAACAAGCTGGTGCATTAACTGCTGGTCACGTCGTGCTGGGGTGACAACCAACATTAATCACTTGCTAAACCCAAGGCAAGCCACGTCAAAACCTCAAGCAACTAACATGTGACAAGTAAGCTCCAACTCATTCAGGATCACATGTTACCAACACAACCACCTACAACATTAACACCGTCGACAATATAACAATGTCCAACATATGTTATAAACATAACGTGGGTAGTATGCATACAGGGTGTTCGACATGTATTTAAAACTTCGACATCAACTAATATATGAGATCCCAATACTTAATAACCATAATTAAGATCGTCGACCATGAAATAGAATGTTTATAAGATATACATGTTGGATCATACCGATACAATATGTAATACATGTGCACTGTGGATAATATCCCATATGCGTTAAAACTTTCAAATTTTTTCCAAATACAAATCTTTAAGTTACCATAATTGTAACAACGAAGTTGACACTACCATATCCTTGAATATATAATATGCATCAGACCATATACATATAACCTGTGTAATATATGTGTGTGTGTGTGTGTGTGTGTGTGTGTGTGTGTGTGTGTGTGTGTTGTGCTATGTGCATATGTATACATGACATCCTTTTCCTTTCTTTTGATAAGTCACATTCATATGTCCAAAGCCCAACATTTGTACTTAGAATCGAAAAAAATAAATGCCCAAAGAAGAGTTTTAATTTCCATTTGAAACCACAACTGTTATTACTTATTAGAGCAGGGAAGTAAAACCAAGCTCATACCAAAATAACATAGAATTTAAGTGACTTCTCCTTCAAAGGGGCTCTTCTAGGTTATTTATTT
>CBVK0102234890.1:0-11678 GCA_900067695.1 Picea abies
GTATTTGTGTGGCACTTCTAGCTATGGATTGTGCTACGAAGGAAGACCAGAATTGGACAGAGTGGTGGATATGCATGGCTTTGTTGATGCATACTAGGTTGGAGATTTGGATTGTAGGAGATCTACAAGTGGGTATGTGTGTGCCATTGCATCTTTGCAGTAATTAATTGTACAAGGTTAAAATCTAGATTTCGTATCATAGTAATTATTAGCTTTAGGGGGATGCCTTTTTGGTCAGGGGTTTCGATTGGGTCTGTGAAAATCCTTATTACAATGGGATATTTGTCATATTGATTCTTCAAGTGAAAAAAATGGTGAGTAGTCTGAAAATAGAGATCGATAAATTTAATGGGAAACGTTTTGAGATGTGGAAGCTTAATATGGAAGATATTTTGGTGGAAAAAGATCAATGGATCATTATGGATCTAGGTATTGCACCTACAAAAACATGAGTAGAATACTGAGAAAAGTTGGATCAGAAGGCGAAGAACATAATTAGATCATGTCTCTTGGACTCAATATTACTGAATGTGTCATGGGAAGCTACATCCAAGGATTTATGGAATATGTTCAGGGATTCATATAATTATAATTACCTAGTAAAAGAAACTATTCTTGTGGAAGAAGCTATACAACTTGAGGATGAAAGATGGAGACTCGGTGATAGAGCATTTGAACACCTTCAATATAGTAATAAGTAAGCTATTATCTGTTGATATTGAGATTTTTGATGAAGATAATTGTATAATTTTATTGTGCTCTTTATGAGACTCATGGGATGGTCTTGTTGTTGTCATAAGTAGTAATAGAACTACTTTAAGTTTCGATGATGTGGTCTCATCCTTTTTGTCGAAGGAGATGGGAAATAAAAATATGGAAGGATAGAACATAGATGCCTTATTTGCAAGAGGACGCTCCCAGGAAAGAAATAGATCTACATCCTCGAATGGGAGATCTAAATATAAGGGAAGATATAAATCTCCTAAAAAGTTTGTAAAGGGATGTTGAATATGTGGAAAAAAAGGGCACTATAAGAATCAATGTATATCTAAAAGTATTGAGAGAGGGAAGGGATCTAAATATGCTCCTTCTACAAAAGCAAAAACCTCCATGGAAGAAGGAGGGGATGTGTACTTGGCTTCTTCAATAACACATGCAAATCATGAGGCATTGATGGTTGACTCATGAACATCTTTTCATATGACTCCCCGTAGGGAGTGGTTCAATGAATATGAGAGGTATGATGGAGGTGATGTTTTCTTAGGTGATGAATCGACAACTAAAATCATACAACGAGGAAAATTCAAGTTGAAGCTTATCTATGGAAGGATCAGAACACTCCCTAGTGTTCTGCACATCCCAGGATTGGCCAAAATTTTTATTTCTATAAGGAAATGGATGATGCAGGGGTAAAAACAGTGTTTGAGAAAGAAACATGTAGGATGGTTCAAGGAAAAATGGTGTTGACGAAGGGAGTTTGTATCGGAAATCTGTATAATTTGTAGGGAAGCACTATTAGTGATGGGTGTAATAGCTCAATTTTTCTTAAGATTGGAGCTGAAGAAGAAAACACTCCTACAATATCTAAAGAAAAGACTATGCTGTGGCATCAAAGACTGGGGCATACTGGAGAGAAGGGATTTCAACTACTACATGGTAAAGGTATGGTTGAAGGTATGTCTAACTTCTCTCTAGATTTTTATTTCTTTGAACATTGTGTATATGGGAAGCAAAATCAGGTAAGATTCCCCTCTGGTGCAATGAGGGTAGAGGGAATTTTACAGTTGGTGCACAGTGATGTGTTTGGACCTATTTCGATTCCATCACTGGGAAAATACATGTACTATGTCTCATTTATAGATGAAGTCACAAGGAATACATGGATATATTTCCTTAGGAAAAAAGTTGAAGTCTTTGACAGGTTTAAAGAGTTTAAGGCTCTTGTGGATAATAAGATAGAGAGAATATTTAAGGTGTCGAGGACAGATAATGGTGGAGAGTTCTGCGGAAATGAATTTGAATAATTATGTAAGAAGTGTGGTATAGCAAGGAAAAATACTAATCCATATACACCTCAGCATAATGGAGTTGGAGAAAGGATGAACATGACGCTAATGGAAAAATAAAGGTGCATCCTTAGTGGTGCCGAGTTAGGACAAGAAATATGGGTAGAGGCAGTGGGTACTGCATGTTACCCGGTCAATTGATCACCTTCATCAACACTTGATGAAAAGATTCCACATGAGGTATGGACTAGTAAGAAACCCTCTCTCACACATATTAGGGTATTTGGCTATGATGCTTATGTTCACGTTCCAAAGGAAAACAAGAGTAAGCTAGATAAAAAGGCGTGTTGAGCACTCAACACACCCTCAAAATTAAGAATTTTTGGGGTACCACTTTACTCCACTCTCAACCTTAGACTTTGGTTTTGCATGGTCATAACTTGTTTTAAGACTTCCTATTGGTTTCTTCTCAATTTTTGGTTAAGTCATGGGGTTAAGGTGATTGAGAACTAGAAGGGAGAAATTCCAGATAGTTCCAATCCCGAGCAAAAGGGATTCAAGACTTAGTGTTTTTTAAAAATTATTCAAAAATCCTTTACGTTTCTTGACTTCCCCTATGCCCAACAGATACTTTTTTAAAGTGTCGATGCACTAATCGGGCATAACTTAAGATGTTTTTCTTAGGCCCTTTGCAGTGATACAAAAAATATACAAAAATTTATGGCCACTGATGAGGGGTAGCACCCTGAAACAAGCATGAGTTTTGTGATATATTATTCAAAAGGGGACCTGAAAGGGTACCTACACTGGGTGGCTACAATAGCTGTAACTTAAGATGTTTTTCTTAGGCCCTTTGCAGTGACACACAAAATGTATAGTACTATTTGGCCACTTATGAGGGGTAGAACCCCGAAACATGCGTGAGTTCTGTCATATATTATTCAAAAGGGTACCTACACTGGGTGGCTACAACAATTGTAACTTAAGATGTTTTTCTTAGGCCCTTTGCAGTGAAACATAGAAAGTACAACAGTTTATGGCCGCCGATGAGCAGTAGCACCCCGAAACAGGCGTGAGTTCTGCAATATATTATTCAAAAGGGGACTTGAAAGGGTACATGCATTGGGTGGCTACAACAATTGTAACTTAAGATGTTTTTCTTGGGCCCTTTGTAGTGGCACACATAATGTACAACACTATTTTTCCATTGATGAAGGGTAGCACCCCAAAATAGGCGTGCATTCTGTGATATATTATTCAAAAGGGGACCCTAAATGGCACCTGCACTGGGTGGCTACAACAGTCGTAACTTAAGATGTTTTTCTTAGGCCCTTTGTAGTGATACACAAAACATACAACACTATCTGGCCACTGATGAGGGGTAGCACCTCAAAATAGGCATGAGTTCTATGATATATTATTCAAAAGGGTACCTACACTGGGTGGCTACAACAACCGTAACTTATGATGTTTTTCTTAGTCCCTTTTTAGTGACACACAAAATGTACAACACTTTTTGGCCATTGATGAGAGGTAGCACCCTGAAACAGGCGTGAGTTCTGCGATATATCATTCAAAAGGGGATCCAAAAGGGTACTTGCACTTGGTGGCGACAACAGTCGTAACTTAAGATGTTTTTCTTAGGCCCTTTGCAGTGACACACAAAAAGTACAACACTATTTGGCCACTGATGAGGGGTAGAGCCCCGAAACAGGCGTGAGTTCTGTGATATATTATTACGGCGTAAGAAAAACATCTTAATTTATGGATGTCATTTCTTTATGTGAATTGCATGACAAATAGACAAATTCGTTGATCACCGATGTTCTTTGGTCGTTAGTTCTCAACATGAAATGTTGTGAAACAACCAAAGGAAAGCTAGGACCCCTGATGTCGATGAGCGAACTTGTCTCATCAATTGTGACCATCTGATTTTAATGAGAAACTGATCTTGGCCGTTGATTCCTTAGACTGAGATTCACTCGATAACGACTCAATGAGAGGCCATGCCAACATGACCATGCCATCCTCCACGTCACCTGACATGTAATTTGTCATGTGGATGTTCGTACTACCACCTTATCTACCACAACATCAAGGTATCCATGCCTTGCCATGTCAGTTGCACCATGTCACCCTCCACATCATCACATATGGTTTACGAGCTCATCGGGGTGTGGGAAATTCTTGTGGCAAAGTAGAAGGGCATAAAAAAGGAGATAAACTCGTCGATGTCGATGGGACACATCAGTCGTAGGCAAGTGATATGATAATTTGTGAAGATTAAGGTGTAAGCCCTTGAATGACGCCAATGCTTCACCGACCGTCAGTGAGAAACATGCTTAGTTACAATAACTCTAGAGGTATTTCCCTCACACCAATGGTTGATATCTCATCAATGTTGGTGGATCAAGACCCAAACATAATCCTTTTAATGCACAAACAAATTCATCGATGACCAGTTTTCACCGTGAATGAGTTTCAATCTGGGTTGTCCATTTTACATGTGCAATTGTTCTGAATTTTAAAAATACAAATGATGAATCATTTAATCGCTTAGGCCTTAATAAAAAATTGCATTTGCAGCTAGTGATATTCCTGTGCTTCGACCTATCTTGATTGACCACATCAGCTGAGAGTTCCCTATAGATGCACTAAACCATGAAATTGCCATGTCTTCCTCGGGAAATGCACCACGTTACCATAATGTAATAAAATAGTTCATAATAAATTGTCATCGGGATCGACACATTTACTGTCACACAGAATAGTGGAACCATTGGGAACGCAGGATCCCCAAACTCCAGTTTGATAGCTCATTGCATGCCAAAATGTAAGGATTTGAAACCGCCAATGAAATGGAAGAAGGGTCTGCTCACATTGTCGATTATCATAATGCATTAATTTCAGAGCATGGCACGGACGATTAAGCTCCGAAGATTTGTAGATATTTTTTTGCACATGTAATGGTAAATTCCAGATGGGACTCGCGGGAGTAAGATATAGAAGTTGAAATTTGTTTTTTGTTAACACATTTTTCCCAACCGAGTTATGAGAGCCTTCACACAACTAAGAATTCCCAAGGAACTAGACACTCTGACCATATAATCAATTGTTGTGAAATTCGAGTGGCATTGCTATGACTGGTAAGTTTCAAAGTTAAAACCCCATTCTTCCACTCAGGTATTTTTGATTTTCAACTTATAAGCGACTTCATTTCTCATGATTATCAATAATTTGTTGACCTAATGACATTGTTTAATGCAGGAAAAATGCTTCCCCATAGACCAATGACCCCTCAATCACTGAAAACACCAAAGGGAAAGAGCATACAAATTGGTGAAGCCTTTAGTTCAGCTGCTGCTAAATAATTGGAACCCATGCCAAAGGTAGAACTAATAATTTGGATGCCATAGAAGGGGTTGTTTGCTCAACCATGACTGTACAAGGACACTGATGCAAGTACCACATCTAAGGTACCTTTGTCTGCTTAGAATGATTTATATAATAAAATACACCACTCTGATTACCCAAAGTTTATACCTCACAGTGACCTAGAAGTAAGAGTCTTAGACGGCTAGGTCTTCCCGAATATCAAATGCTCTATGTTGCATATGGTAACCTCCAAAACCCCTATTCTACCTTGCATAGAAACTATAGAATGGATAATTAATCATATAGATGCCGATAAATTCTTGGTAAGTGATGTGGAAGGACAATGTGTAGGGGTTTTTCTATCAGTGGAAGTTAAAAAATACTACAAAATCAGTGAACCCAACCTAGGTTGAACACCGACTTTGTGGTCAATTTCTATGAGCTACACAATATCTATCAAATACTAGCATCCTGGTGGAAGGAGGACCAAAAATTTGTAAATAGGGCTGCTTGGTGGTATAGCACTGTAAATCTAAGAGAGCTCTACATGTATATGATGGAATTGATCTTTCAGTTATATGGGGAGAAAGAGTGCTTAAATTTCTCTAAGGCTTGGATGCTTGTATCCTACATTGTGTTGATATTAGGGAGCATATTTAATTGGGGAGACATCATTTCCAAACAATTGAGTATCAGAATAGAGCAATCCCAAAATAATCCTAGGCCAGGTAAGGAACCAAATTTTTTCATGGCTTCTTACCTACAAGATGCGATGTGTGCCATGAACATTTTCTTAGGGATGGGTCTAAGATGGCATGTTTCAGAGTTTCCTGTACACGTATATTTTAGTGCTCCATTAAAAAACATATATAACATATCTTTTTCTATGATATGTGATGAGTTCTTGGCAATATTATACATCATTATTTTCCAGCAAAATTTCCCAAGGCTCTCAAAATTGACAAAAAATATAATATCCGGGATTAGACACTTGTATCTATAGGAGAAGAGCACTTACCTTAGGATATTTAGATCCATTGGATCCCCACACCTATTACCAGCCTATGTACCAGACTAATTAGTTCTAGGAGATATTTTCTACCAAACCATTTTGAAAGGCTTCAATGCCTCATCGGTGAAGGACAAGGAGAGAGATTTTATCCCCTATGGCTTCTACATAGGATATTACTTTGTAAAAGACACCACTCATGCAAGGAAAGAAGGTCTGAGCCATCTATATTATAGGTTATTCATAGACATATATCATAAACATGATCGTAATAAATTGGTGTCTAAACATGCTAGTCAAGTGGTCTCACTGGCGATATGCACATGATAATTTTGATGACGAAATCTTCACTGAGAATGAACAAGATTGGTAGGAATTCCTTTAAAGGAGAGACAACCCAAAATTAACTTGGTTTAAGGCTATGTTAGTGAATGAGTAGGTTGAATTGATAGAACAAATAGTGGAAGCAACTGTACAAGCACAAGGCAAAAGAGAAAGGGAAGAACATGCAACAAGAAGGGTTTAAATGTAAAGGCTCCTAGCATAAGATGAAAGAGTATTTCATGAACATGGAAAGAACCCAACAATTTAGGTATTGGAGCCGCCAAGGGTAACCCAAGTAGAAGTACATACAGGGGAGGCAGAGCAAGCACCTCTAAGGGAGACCTCACTCGAGGGAGGCAATAGTCAGCTAGAGCTGAGCATAGAACAAGTACATGCCATGCAACTAGAGCATGTAATAACAGTTGAAACCTTCACAAAGACACTGGGACAAGTGGTTTGGCACCAATAATAATAGATTTGATAACTATTTATGATGATGATAGTGATGGTATATACATCTCAACAATCACAGTTGTAAATGAGTTCAATATAGAGGTATTGACCCAATGAATGAAGGGACTATGACATAGTCTCCAACTTCTTCCTCAACTAAACAAGTAACACCATCATCAGTGATAGAAATAAAGATACTCAAAAGTGCTATAGACCCTGTGCAAATGAAAGAGATGTCTATAGAGGCAGTAACAGAACCAACCGGTAATGTAAATCAACCTTCTACAGTTCCAAACCTGGAGCAGACAATAGATGGATAAAGAGGAGAAATCAATAGTTGTATGCCAACCACGGATAAAGGTAAAGAACCTATCATGAAACACTTTCACACTCCATGCAACACAGGCAATATATTGTCATTGGGTGATCAACAAATTCCAGAACCATTTGATGAAGTGGAAGATATCCAAGACATAGCATATGAAAGGAAAATACAAGTAGTGGTGAAAATTATGAGAAAGAAAATAAAACTCACTTTTGACAGTGTTGTAGTTGTCACCACTGAGGAGACTTTGTTTGACACCAAGAAGGCCAAAATGAGTGGGTTGCTAGGTGTAGGAATGGCCATATCTAACGCAACCATAGAAAGAGTAATAAAATATAAAAGAGAAGCAAAGGCTATGAGAAGGGAACTTTATCACCTTAGACACCAAGTTGAATACTACCAAAACACCACACAGTCAGTCATCATTCCGAGGTCTGGATTTCTACAAGGATATATCCATTTAAAAATAGAAAGATACATTTTCATGGCCCGCGTTGTAAGCTACCAAGAATAAACCTCGTTGGGATTTGTAGTATACCTAGGGAGATAAAATGGGGAGGTACTCAATGGGAATATGGTTATGTATTATTAGTGGAGACCATTTGTTGGTTACTAGTCTTCTATATTGTCTGTGTTTATTGACCCAGGGTTCAAGTCTGTCGGGTTTTCAACAAAGCCTCTAAAACTATCGCCCCCCCTGGTAAACCAGAAGGCAACACAACACATAGAATGCGTTGCACATTCTCACCCGAGATAGCTTTAATGGGTGGCTATAAGACTCTGGTGTTGACAGCCTAGGAATGAGTGTGAGATATGAGAGCTAAATATTGAACCATTATTATAACTGTAAATGCAATATACTGTCATTTGCGAATACGCAGGAAATATAACAACTCATTCATTAAGCATAGGCATAACTACTGAAAAGATGATAAAGATAAGCATGCATTCATCACACAACACAAATGTTACCGTGGTTCACCCCTTCCTGGGCTACGTCCACAAAGATTTGGCTCTTGGCTCTTTTATTATGGTATTTCCACATCTGCAGCATTGTGCGCTTTACAATCCTCCACAGTCAGGTAAGATCTATATGAGGCAGATTAGATCGCACCAGGCTCCTCAGCCTGTGATCTAACCCTCAATATCTTCCCTCCCTCGTCTCCTCTAGCTTAAAATCTTATAAAATAGATCATACAACAAAATATTACATATCGGTTCACTACAATATCGACTTATCTCCGTAAAATCTGAACAATAATAACAAAACCCCCGAACCCTCTATGATACCTAAGTATCTATATTTATACATTTTTGGATCTTCATCTATTACAATGAATTACCCAAAACCCTAACCCTACATTCATTAGGTCTTCCTCCCATGCGTGCGTGTTGTTCTTCCTTCCAACTGTTCCTTTCCTTGCATGCACACGTGTTGTGTTTCCTTCTAGCTGTTGCTTTCCTTGTGCATGCTTCCTTTCCCAAAAATGCCTTGATTTTCTGCTTTGGCCCTTGGACTACCTCCAATAGGCCCCCAACACTAACATGTGGCTCGTTCCGAGCCACCTAACCTTTCTGTGCTTCCTCGATCTCCTTGGTGATCACCTATAATTTTTCCTTGAGCTCTATTGCCTGTGTCTGTGCCTGCGCAGTCTTCTCCTTGAGTGTGTCCACTATCTGGGCTGCAATTTCATCCTTGATCAATTCCATGCACTCTACTTGGGTCTGTGCTATTTGTGTCTTGGCTTCTTGTACCTATGCCAAGACTTTTGCTACCCGCTCTTGCAATAGTTCCATTTGAGCCTGCTACTCCTGTTTCTGGGTTTGTGTAGTAGTGAGATTTGCCTGCAACTTCTTCATGTCCCACGCCCCTTTGACGTGTTCTATAATTGGCATTATCTTCTACCTCTGCTTGAGTTCTTGGATCAATACATTGATCCTTGCTTCTTCCTTGTCCCACTTTTGGACCTGCTAATCCTCCTCTAATTTAGTCCATAGTTGCATTGCTTTATCGAAAAAGTCAACTGTTGTGCTAACCTGCTGGTCTATCTCTTGCAGCTGCGTTGTTGCTTCCTTCTTCCTTTGCTCCTTTATTGCTGGTGGTGTTCTTGGTGCGAGTTTCTCCCAGAGATTCTCGATCTCCTTATGATATTGATTGATTTCCTGTGCAAACCGATCAATTTTTTCTGCTGCTGTGATTTCATCTCTCTGCGTGGACTGTGGAATCTTCTCGTAAGTTCCTGCCACTTTCTACTCCAATCCTTTTATGTGCTCCCTTTCCTCCTAGGTCTCAAATTTAGCCTTCTCATAGACTATTTCTAGTGCATCCCATTTCTTTGTTTCCTTCTTCAATTCGGTTAAGTCTTTGTGTGCATGAGATTGCACCTCGTTGTTGAAACTAACCTACAACTTGTGTAGTTCCTTGGATGGTATCCTCATCAATACTAGTTGGATTTGGATTAAGTCCTTCAAGGGTGTCTGCCCCACAATTTCATCCATGTGTAACATACTAGGGGTGATGTGGAATGTTACGTTCGGCTGCAGTATTGCCTGGACTAAATCTCATTCTTCTTCTTGCACTCTTTCTTCTGTCTATGGTGTTGATAATTTTGTTCCCCTATTGCTTGATCTCTGACCTTTGCCAATTTTCTTGAGGAGTTGTCGCATGTCTTCTAATTCCTCTTGAATCCTATCCCTGTGGTGTGTAGCATGGTCGAAGTCCTCAGATAGACAATCTTGGACCATTTGGGATATCATTTCTCCATCGTCATCCATGATTGTATACTCTGGTGGTGTTCTTTATGCCTTTATTTTCTTGTGTGTGCCTTTTGGATGCGTGGCTGGCCTCTTGGTTCCCCCTGGTTCCTTTAATTTGGGACTTGGGGTGGTCTTTTGTGCTCCCTCAGCCCGTTTCTGCTATTCTTTGGCCGACTGTGTATTCTCCCTTTTCCCCTTCTGGGTCCCTGTCTCTGTTGTGCCTTCCTTTGTCTACGTGGTTTTTTTCTAACCCATCCTTCATTTCTTGGGCACTTGGATTTCCTGAGGCTGCGTTTCTCCCTGCCCTACCTCTTCTTCTGTTGTCCTTTCTGACAATTCCTGGTTGATGGATGGAATCCTCCATTCATCGACCCATTCACTGATGACCATGCCAATGTCACCCTTTGTGATACAGTAGTGCATCTGTAGCCATTGTTTATTGGGGTCCTTCCACGCCTATATCCACATTGTATGTCATTTAGCCTTGAAGTTGACAATGTCCCCATATTGTGCAACATCCTCTGGTGTGATTCTCCACATCTTGGAGATGGATTCTTGTAGGTCGCATAGGTATCCTTAAAAGATGGACCCATTTGCCCTTTTTCTCCTAGAATCTGGCCTAGCTCTGAGCCACAAATATCTCGCTCCCTGATTCGGTTTGGGTCTGGTACAAAAAACTACATACGTTGGCTCTTTCCATACCATGAAGGATATTAATGTGATCAACCATGAATAGTGAAACTTTATTCCTAGATCATGCACATCCTTGTAGTCATCCGGTAACAAGTTCAAGAGATACAGTGCCCAACTCACTGTGGTTCCTTCTGCGCACTGAGCTGCAACTGCAACAACTCTAGCTAGGATTTCCTCCTTGCGACATTTTCAGAGCAACTTGAAAGATAAGATTTTTGCACCTAGTTGTGTTGCAACATCGTTGATCCTCTTGATAATGATCCCTCTTGTCCCCCTTGTGTTGCAACATCGTTGATCCTCTTGATAATGATCCCTCTTGTCCCCCTTTTGGTGTCATACTTTTTCTTCATCTCTTCTTCTAGCGCCTTATCCCTGGCTTTGTTATCCAGAAACTGTGTGAGGTCCATTCCCCAAGATGGAAATCTTGTTATACTACAAATAAGCTCTACGTCTATCGAGACGAGATTGTCCAACCAAATGTCCCCGCCATGTGTGACTGCTAACAACTGTTTGATGCATGCGGTTGCGTGCTAACCTCTGCCAAAATGTAGTAGGTCCACCAGACCTAAAATTCTTGTCTTCTCCAACCTTGTTTCCCATTGGATTGGTTGGTCAATCAGTTCTCCAAACTGATTTGTGCCCACCATCTCCATGTATACCATCTTTGCAAGTTCCAGAAACTTGTCTTCGTCTGCTACATCGTGGTCTAAGTATTTAAGCTTTCCTATATAGATCG
>CBVK0102234923.1:0-12755 GCA_900067695.1 Picea abies
TTTTCCATAAGGTCCATTTACATCACATATTCACATTCATGAGTTTGCCACAGTTCTGGCCAGTCCAGTTATTTTTACAAACTGGGGGAAACAGGGTGTTACAATGTGAATTGTTGAATGGATTCATCCAAAAGATAAGTCTACAATATGTTGTCCAAGTTATTACAGACAATGTTGCTAGCAAGTGGCTTATGAATAGGGATCGAACCTTGTATTGGACTCATTGCACCACTAATTACATTGATTTGATGTTAGAGAACATGGGAAAAATTTCTTGAATCAAGAAAATCGTTGAATCAGCTAGGAGTGTCACCATGTGTGTGTGTGTGTGTGTTCTTATGCTCATGAAACAATTCACAAGGAACAAGGAGTTGGTGCATCCCACAATCATGCATTTCACCACTAGCTTCATTTCTCTTTAGTCTCTCCATGACTCTATGCTAGGAGTTGTAAACAATGTTGCTTTCAAATGAGTGGAATGGTTGTGCTACAGCTCTAAACCGAATGGACAAACCATAGCCCAACCTATGAGACATTATCAATTTTTTTTAATGGGAGTGCAGGAGGTGTGTACCATTAGTGAACCTTGTCTACCATTAGCGAACCTTTGGAAATGGTTCTTCACTTGATTGATGGTCACAAGCCTACAATGGGCTACTTGTATGAGGCCATGGATAGGGCCAAAAAACCTATCCATCGGTACTACAAGAACAAGAGGAAGAAGGGATTCATCATATAAGCCTAAATATGTAGTTTGATTGATAAGAGATGGAACAATACTCTGCAGCACCTCGTCTCATTCATGTAGCAAGGCTTTACCTGAACCACACATTCTCTTACACGTGGTTTTAGATTTGATGTTGAGTTTATGAATGGATTTCTCCAATGTGTTCAGAGGATGATGTTGACTCGCATTGAACACTCAAAGATTTCCAACAAATGGAGATATATAGACTAGTTGTTGGAACAATTGGTTATGAAATGGTTGTCAAAAACAGGACCACTACGATGTCAAGTAAGCTTCAAGTACAATTTGTTTCAAACTTTCAAATTTCAACGTCTTCCTTTATATCTATTTGTTACTCGATGAAAATATAATTTATTGTTTTTACTTTATGTTTATTCGTTGTAGATGTTTGGTGGACAAACTATGGCAAAAGAGTCTCAGAGTTGCAAAAACTTGTCATTAGGGGTTCAATCAAACTTGCAACTCTTCAGGGTGCAAGCACCACTGAAGTATCTCAGAGTTGCAAAAACTTGTCATTAGGGATTCAATCAAACTTGCAACTCTTCAGAGTGCAAGCACAACTGAAGTATCTTGGAAAAAATGCTCCAAGAAGAACCACGAGTTTAAAATGTTCAAATTAAAGTTATTTTTTTGATAATTTCATTTATTTTAATTTGTTTGTCATCCTCTAACTACAACATGGCCCTCATACAGGTTAGATGTCCACCACCTTAATGATATGGTCTATGTCTACAACAATCTCAGGTTTTGGGTGAAGCAAATTGACAAAGCACTCGACAAGAAAGCCATTTCATTGAATGTGATTAACACCACCAATCCATGGAAGGTGGAAATTGAGGCCTTTCATGGAGGAGGCATCTGAGTGGTTGGAGTAGGATGTCAATGTTTTGGAGGGGAATCGGAGGAGGATGTTCCACTTCTAATGGAGACACATTTGAAAGAGGTTGAGTGTGTCACAACCACCACCTCCACATAGATGAGAAACAAGAAGATATCTCACTTTAGCTTTCACCTCGACCCCAACAACTGCACCTTCCACCTGAACCCCAACAATTGCACCTTCCACCTCAACCCGGGGCCTAGCATGTCCACCCATTGCTTTCAGAGGAAGTGTGGTGGATTTTTCCAATAAGAGGGGTAGAGGGAATTGATGATTCCTTTGTGCATTAATTCTTATAATATTTAGATGCCTCAATGATTCATCTCATGAAATACAATTATTTTTGTTTTGATGTGATTTTATATTGATGTAATGTACCACATGACATCTTATAAATCAATTTTATTTTCATATTTATGTACAATATGTTTGTTTAGTTTTATCACTTTAAATTTTAAAAAAATTGAACAAATAAATGATGATTTTTGTATATTTTAAATTTTAAAATATTTTCCCCTCAAAATTTGAGAAAATAAATAACTATTTTTATATTTTTTAAATTTTAGAATATTTTCCCCACATTGTGAATAAGTTATATTCTGGACCTTCACAAGTACTCACACAATAAATGTAACATTGCTCTTCAACCATGATCATCTTATTTTCTTATTTTTAGAGAGACCTTTCCGTTCCCTTAGGTTTGACATGTTAAACAAACCAAAGGACAATTCTGATCATTTTCAGAAGAACCATGCTTCTAATTTATGCCAACCCCCTTAAACTTGCTTTTGTAGATCAGGTAAAAGACAAATAATAAGTGTAGTCTAAACGTTTGGCTGAACGTTCTACCTTTTGGTTGTTTTTCAGCAACTTTTTACGTTTGATTTTTGCCCGAAATCCATTGAGGAATGGTTGGATCTGCAGATTTGAGTTGTTAAGTTTGTATAATCCGAGTGCCTCAAGGGTTTTTCAGCACGCTGAATCCATTTATGCATTCAGAAATGCATTTTAAACAACAGAAAATGGCGATTTTGTCCAGAATTACATCGCCGGATTCCAGCCAAAAAAACTCAAAAGGTAAAACGTTTAGCCAACGCCCACTAAAACTGCAAATAATATATGTAACCATATTATTCAATCAGTCACTTGGTCCAAACCACCATGCTATTTGTAGTGTAAGGATTCCACATTTTCAAAAATACTTGCATGGACAATTGTATGCCAAGTCCACATTTTCAAAAATACTTGCATGGACAATTGTATGCCAAGTTGCCAGGAGGGTATGCACGCGTATCGACGTCTAAGCCCACAGTAAACATATGTATGTGGGAACAGGTATATAGCATTGTTCGAAACAGAAGGGGGTACATGTTATCAAATTTTGTATATACAAAAAAACATTGATATCAATGAAAATCAACAAAGATTCAGATTTATTTTTAGATTTAACTCATTCCAGTGTCCAGAATTCATAACAATTGACATTTATGATTCAACATCGAACATTGATGTTCATTCACTTTCCAGACGTGGTATGCAAATGACAAACAGAAAAATTTGAATCTTAAAACGGGACGAAACTGACATGTGGAGACATGGGGAGAGATGAATGTCGATAATGATGAAGAATGCTTAATATTTAACCCCTCGCCTGGAAACCAATTTCCTGCAATCAAAACAGCAAACAATGCCCGACTTTCTCTCGTCTTATCTGCTGGTCTCTTCCACGCTCACAGAGCCAAACTGAAAATGCAAAAATGAGCTTGAAATTACAGTTTAAAGATATAAAAGGCAGCAACTGTTGGCTGTTTTAAGTTTCCTGCTGAGCCCACCCTAAACGCGACATTAATAGGGTTTTTTAATTATTAATTCTTTTCATGTCAACGAACCCGAAATCACGGTACATCTCCAATTTCACCTGGAGTACGGCAGGATATACAGAGGTGTCGCAGGGTACAGACAACTAGTGAACATTTCCAGTACATTGGTATGGGTACGAAGGATCTGACCCCCGAGTACGCATATACATGATACTTAAGATTGTATGAAGCGTTTTTTTAATAAAATATGCAAGGAAAACAATTATGCCATTTACAAGAATGCCAATAGTCTCACGAATTTCAATATATGGACGGGCAATATAAGTTATCTTTGCACTCTATGTTGAAGAAATATATTTGTGAGGCTTGCTATAATTTAAGCCCATTCCCAAAAATATTTGAAAAGTTTCCCAACTCTCGCCCAAGAATAAAAAAAACAATCAGATAAAATTTAATCCTATTAATTATTGAGTCTCATAAATTCTATTTTTTAGTAACCACTATTAGACTGCCAATATTCGTCTCTCTTACGAGAGACGACAACTGTAGAGATGGGGTCTACCCTCTCCTACGGGCACACACAAGCGGTTAGCTAATGTTCTTTAATGGGGCTTTTACCATTCCTCTTCAAACAAAAGGAGATGAACTGGAGAATAACAATGCCCTTTTACACACAGATAGAGAGGACTTCCGAAACCATGGAGAGAAATCATCTCAGTGATTATTTGAACCCCAACTTTCACTGTCTCAGAACACTCAGAATCATTTTTAACTGCTACATGAGCAAAGGGTGCTAGGACTCCCGCAGTCTAACAGATAATGCATATATTTTTTTGAGCCTGAGGCATTTCTTTTAAGCGGTAGCTGCTTTGATCAGCAACTCACGGGAGCAATAGCTTAAGCATACTACGATGGCGATCTTGGGGATATCATACTCAGCACATGCATTCTCTGGAGGGCAAGAGTCATACAAGAACTGGTGAATATGTCTGCATAGATGGAAACAATGTGGGGTTACAAGAGAAAAACCATCAAATAATAATAACCAATGCCAACACCAGGCCACCAATGGACTTTGGTGCAGGGGTATATCTATTACAAACATAATTTTCATCCAGCTTAGGCAACATGCTCAACATCTTCATCCCTTCTAAAAGTCCATGTTAGAAATCTAGACCAACTAGGAAACAATCCTCCTGTCTTATAATTGGCAGGGAGGACTCCCTGCTAGTGTTACACGATGAATCATCGGGCATCCCATCCCCTTCTCACAATTAAATACAGAAATAAAGGGAACAATATTCAATCCTCCTGCCTTATATTTGGGGAAAAGGAACTTGTGTCAGTATAATCGTAATCATCAGGATTGTTGTAATACTCTTTCTCTTCATCCCACTTCAGGACCTCTCGTATATATTTGAAAGCCTCCTCTACAGTGTCACTATCTCGAGCCTTGACTTGCCCTACAAATAACTTATGATTGCTGATTGATGCGAATAGTACTTTGAATTTCATAGCAACATAATAGTATGCCTGATGAGCCAACGATGAATTGTTATGATGTGCCTTGACTGGATTGAAATCCTTGAACCATTCGCATGTCGTAAGAGGAACTGTGTTGATTTTCTCCTCAAAAACATCAAATTTGTTGAATAATAGCACAAATGGCATATTTCTGAAACAACGGTGCTTCACCACATTCTCAAACAGCTCTTTGCTCAAGATCATCTTATTTCTGAGGTGACCATTACCTTCATCCCACATCTGGTCATAATCACTGAGACCAATGCAAAAGATTATGGCCCGCACATCCTCAAACATATCCAGCCATTTGCAGCCTTCATTCAAGCCTTTGGCATTTGGCCTGATAAGCTGGTACCTGAAGATAAATGTAGAATATTCATTAAAGGATACTGACCACTCTGAAAAGTAACACTTCAACCAATTGATGCAAAAAAGCCACAATACTACCCTTACACGAAATCGCAATGGAGTTAAAAGGTACTTACCTCGCAAGAGGACACTGGTAATCAACACTATCATGGTAGAATTCTGAATTTGAGCTCCTGTCATCCATTGAAAATTCAAAAAATGCTAACCCATTACTTTGGGTCACTCCTTCTGCATATAAAATGTCTTCATCAGAAGGCTCATATTCATTGCTTGCTATTGCAAGAACCTGCAGTTTGCATTACAAAGTTGGTCAAAATGCTATAGTTACTTCCTTTGTATTTAAGCACTATTACTAGTGAACATCTTCATAGATGATCCTGACACAGCATTTACATGTTCAGTTCGCATAATAAGGCAAGATAGCCCAGAAGCTTATTCATTAAAAATGTTTGATTGGTAATAAAAATCACATGCAAAAAAAATTGATATTCCCAAGCAGCGACAAAGAAGCATCAAACTTATTGAATGAGACTAAACTATCCATGGCATTCAAATGCTTTTTTCCAAGGAAAATCCAGTCAAAGTAAAAATTGAGCAAAAATGTTATTTACAATTAAAATTTAAAACAAACTACATCTAGCATTTAAAAGATTGCTCGCCTTCCCAAGTCTCAAGGTTGATATGATCCAGCTGCTCATTCAACTCTTCAACCATATCAAAAACGGTCTTGAATTTGACAGTTTTTGGGTACAGAACTTCCAACATAATTTCCAGGCCCCTCCCATCATTTTTGGGGGCTGAAAACAGTGGAAATGGTTCTCTAAATTCATTCCCAAATGGTTCTCCTTCAGCTTGACTAATGCACCAACAACATTCACAAGGATGATTGACAAAATTATGCAGCAATTCACGAACGTTTTGGTGGTCGTATACCTAGACAACAGTCTCATCTTCAACAGAGCTTGGGAAGAGCAACTAAAATGCATTCAACAAGTGTTCAGCACCCTGCGGCAACACATCCTATACGCCAACCTGGATAAGTGTTCATTCGGCATACATAGAATTCAAAACATGGGGTATATTGTGGACTGAGTGTGGTCTTGGGCCTCACCAACTTTTACCACAAGGTTGTGTTTGGGGTTCTCTCATATTGCTTGGCCCCTGAGCCAAGGTCAAGTTTGTCTAGGTCAAGGCACAACAGAAAGCATTCAAGGAGCTGAAGCATCACCTCTACATGGTGCCAATTCTCATATTGCCAGATCTGATACAAGCAATTTGAAATCAAGACTGATGCCTCAAATTGTATTGTTGATGCAATCCTCAATGTCTACAACATGGAAATTTGGTGACCTATCACAACAAGACACTCTCCAAAACAGTTTGCAGATACTGCACCTATGACAAGGAGATTTACTCAATTGTCCAAGTTTCTCAACATTGGAAATATTATATTCTAGGAAAGGAAAGTCATTCACAACAACCACAAAACTGTAAAAGTTATGCAGATGCAGAGCAAGGTGCAAAACAACCACCAATTAGCAGTCCACGTGCCTTTGACAATTCCCCTTGAACATCAAGTACAAAAAGAGAAGCACCATTTGAGTTGCAAACTACCTCAACCAACCTCTGCTATGGCACTGACCACAATGATCAATTATTTTGGACATGAGACTTCAAAGTGACCCCAATTGTATGACAAAGACCCTAACTTCATTGTTGCATGCTAGACACTGGTTGCACGTAAACAAGTTTCAAACTCAATTATTCCGAAAGTGTTTACGCCATGCTTGGTGGTGCTTCATGTGATGTTGAGTGCATGGTATCTTGATTACCCTTGGTTGTACCATGATGGACATATACAATGGAGTTAGCTCACTCATTGATTGCTAGACCTTGTCTTGATGTTTATGTGGCACACTTCCTTGGAGCTTTGAAGACCTAGATATCATGATGACATTCCTCATGAGGTGCACATGAGAGGATGGTTGATTGCTTAGGAGGACGAATCGCCTTGGAGGAGGATATTGAAACCAAGATTGCATGGGGACACTTGGTTGCTTACATAGAGGCTTGTACTTGACTTGAGAATGCTTAGATTGAGGAGTGATCATGTAAGTGTGGTGGACCCAAATGTACACATGGCTTAGCAGGAAGCATTGAAGAAGACTAGGGTTTTGTGGCATTTGCAAAACCCTAGTATTGCTTGGAGTGCTTGATGTGGAGAAGATAGAGGAAGATAGAGGAAGACCATCTTGTACAATTTTGGGATGTAAGTGGAAGTGGCAAGGAGAACTCACTGATGTGTATGCTAGGGTTTTCTTATGGTTCCCCTAGCTAGGGTTTGGAGAGCTTGACTTGAACCAGCTTTCTGATAAGCAGTGGTATGTACTTGTACTTCATCTTCTATATATATGAAATGTTCCAACTGTCCAAACATTTGTGTACTTGCATATTTGAATTTCACTGTATGTTATCTTCATTACTGAGTTGTCTGTAGTGTTGGTTATGCATGCTGATTTGACATAACATAGACCAGAATTTGTTAAGTGATTTAACAAACATATAAATTCTAAAGGAGCAGATTTACAACTGTAATAAAGTATTTTTAGATCTATTTGTTAGAGATAATGCTTCATTAATGCTGCATACTAAAGTTTGAGGATGTGTAGGAGACTGTTGAGATATTCTCTCAACCTACATCTCCATGTGTGGAGTTAGTTGGATCTCACTCCAACTATATATATGTGTTGTATCTTGATGTGTTAATATGTAATACAATTAAGTGTTCTGTGTAATCATGTCTTCTATCTCAATTTCTAATTTGGTATCAGAGCTTGGCTGGGCTTAATCCCTCACGGGAGTGCCCAGGAAGATGTGATAGCTATTGAAGCTCCCATGCCCAGGAAGATGTGATAGCTATTGAAGCTGATTCACTGTACATATGTGTGGGAGTGCGTTTTTGAATTAGTGCAGAACTTGTGCAAGAAGATTTCTGTAGATTTATCTTTATTTTGCTAGTGTGAAATTTTTTGTGATTTTTTGTGTGGATCATTTGCTTTCCCGTCACTAAAAGAAGTTGCAGGATTGGAGGGTCACTTGCTTTGATCGCTTGGGCCTGAGACATCTGAGGCAGTGAAAGGACGAATTGGAGTATGTTGATATAGATGGTGTTTCCATTGCCACCAGTTCGAGGTCCGTCAGAAGATCACCAGATCCATTGCATGTTTGCAGATCCATTGTAGTGCTTGTTTGCAGATCCATTACAGACCGTGTGCGTGAAGAGAAGAACTGCCTTGCCACCGTGCATAAAATTCACCAGAACCAAGTGTAGAGGACGAAGGCCATGATCTAGGAATTGTGATAGATCTGAGGCCGCATCTGCTGTTGAATATGCTGTGAAAAGAATGAATACTCGACATTTCTTGTTGAATGTGAGTCGTGGTTGTTGGTTGTAACCGTGGGTGTTACTATTGCACTGAATTTGTTGTTGAGTTGATTCGTTGGGAATTGTCGCTATTGTTTGATGTCGGTGGGCATAGAGAGAACTCATGCTCATGCCCTTGAAGCTATCCAACAAACCAATCGAATATTTATTCCATAGAATGTGCAGTCTAGTGCTCGTGCAAATGAATGCAAAGGGGAGAGCAGCACATATTCTTACACTTAACTCCTTTGTTTGTTAAGAGGTCGCAGATGTTTTGCATGAGTTGCTGATTTACGGTAGACTGTTCTCCTGGCTACAATTTTCTAATTTGATGTTGGACAATACCATCGGTATTGCTTGGAATCAAACTTATCTTCCTTGTTTTACTTTGAATAATGGGGGCATCCAGGATCGTTTTACCAAATCTTCAATTATCGAGCCAATCGATATTCTCCTTCAACCAGATTCGTGACATCATGATAGTGAATGGAATCTACTGTTGATTGCGTGTTCTCGATGATGTTGTGTTGAAATTGCTAGTGAACGTCACTGGGAATAGTGTTTGATCCTGTCACACGTTTCTCAGATCTTTGTGTGAAAATTATTGTGAGTTGCAGATTTTTTGTGGGTGTGTTATTTATGTGTTAAGAAAAACTGAATTCTTGTTTCTTGATATAAACTGGCAGCCCCGGTTTCAAGAACATTTTTTATTATGTTTATTAAGAAGTCAGGTTGTATGATTGAATGTTGAGGACATTCTGTATCTAGATTACCTTTCTAGAAACTGACGGATAACTGAAATAAAAATATCTGACAGATGGAGGTATGTCCATAGGATACTTCATTACTTGACAACTTTTCTCATGGAAACCTCTTTTAGGGAAGTTTGTTAATATTGTCTATTGTACAATTTCAAGAAAGATGGTCAGAACCATTTATATTTTAAATAAGTTGAATGGTCAGCTCGAAGATGAGGAAGAGAAAGAGCATATTCTTGAAGCATCAGAGTGGGTATAGGAGTTGATAAAGACCATGCAACACAAAGTTAAAGTGTTGTAACTGTGATTTCATTATTGTAAGGTTCTTTTAATGTAATCATTAAAGGAGGGAGTTAGAGATAATGCTTCATTAATGCTAGATACTAAAGCTTGGGGATTAGTTTGAGGATGTGTAGGAGACTGTTGAGATATTCTATCAACCTACATCTCCATGTGTGGAGTTAGTTAAATCTCACTCCAACTATATATACCTGTTGTATCTTGATATATTATTATATAATACAATTAACTATATTTTATGTAATCATGTTTTCCATATCAATTTTTATTTTCGAAAAGTGAAAAACATGTCTCTGAGCATTTGAGCCTTGATGGACTATGAAAGACGTAACTTTACCATGTAACCAAACCCCGTTAACAGAGGAGGGTTTCATTTTTATATAGTGATTCAAATTATCCCCTAATAGTTTCTTTGATCATAAGAGCTAACAATGACGTAACACTTAAATAGAACATAATCATCCATAATATTGTCCAATTACCTTTATCAGAACTACTGATAAAAATCTTTTCCATTTACCTTTATCAGACTCTACCGGGAGATGATGTGATCGAATTCTAAGGGAGTTGCACATGCTACAAAACATCAATTGACATTTCTTCCATTTTGCATTGTGTCTAGGACATACGCAGGTAGACTTAGAGTATAAATTTGATTGGTACTAGTATAAATTTCTTTATAAAACTGCAATTAACTTACATCACTTTTTTGTATTTTTATAAAAACTGAAATTAACTAATATGCTTTCTTATATTTATTTTTGTTTATTTTTTAATGTCTGTTATGAATACAAAAGTAAAAATTATACCTTTCTGAACCGTTGGTGGGTCAGGGGTCTCGACTGCACCAACCTCTAAACATGATTGCTATGCCAGTGTTGGTGGTTATTCATTGGGACAGATGGATTCAATCAGTGTCATGGTGGTTGTACACTGGATATGAAAGGAAGTGGTTATCAGGGGAGGAGGAATATCGTACAGAGCCAACGACAAATCAAGACAAGCGGGATGAAGAGTAGTTATGGGAGAACGTAGGGGAGTACTGCGATTGCAACCAACTTCAAAAGTATTCTTCTCGAAGCGTTAATGAAAAGACCTCACATTGTGAGAGGTGAAGTGAATGGTTATTTTAAGATCATAGGTCACTGTAGTGGTTCAAACTAGCAAAATTGAGTGAGGTTGATCTCCTTCGATGGAGGAGTGATTCATAAATTCATGGAATCTGGGACATGGGAGGAGTGATTCGAAAATTCATGGAATCTGGGACATGGTTTGGTATTGTAAGCTTTCTAAGGAATTCCCATGGAGTTTTCCTTCTGTAAGGCTTAACGAGGGAAATTTGGAGGGAAATATGTTGGGATGCGGAGAGGGAAATTTGGACGGAAATCCGTGGGATGCAGAGACAGATAGGATAGGACAATTTAGATTTTTTTGAAGTGTTGGGTGAAAGTTATAGTGGATATTATGGTCAGAAAAGGAGCAAAAGTAGTATGTATAAAGTAAGAATCATGAATCTTCCTCCCCCAAGGCCCGGGGGAGTAGGTAGAAAGGTAAGCATCATTAAGCTTCCTCCGAAGGCCTAGTCAATCGCACCAGGGATGTGAGGGAAGCTTGTATGGAGGGATTTATATTAAAATACCTTTTCTCTAATGAGGAGAAGAAAAATACAACTAAGAGATAAGATAGAGGGAAGATGTCATACATCAACAAAATAACATCACAGAAGCAGGATTTGTTCAAGAAATTAAGGCATGGGTTGAGGACCCGCAGTACTCAAAGATCAAAGAAGCAAAATAATTTAAACTTGCAGAGCCTTATTGGATTGTTAAGGATATGGTAGCCCGAGCTATGGAGAAATTCACGAAGGAAAATAATACCACCCTCCAAGCACTCAATATGCTTGAAGGAAAATTTGAACTCTGTTCTCAATGTCAATTCGATATTAGATTTCAAGTCACCCGTGAGGAGATGAATAAGAAAAAATCCAAGAGAACCTCTAGGGACCCAAGTCCATCTGGTTTGCAAGACTACCGCATTCTGATTGTGGATGAATAGGATGCAAGGGAGGCTGGAGAGGAAATCCACAAGTTGGAGAGCCACCTTGAAACTCCAGAAAAATCCAAGGTTTGAATTGCGTTGTTATTCTCTCTATAGTTTTTATCTATGATATAGGGAGAATTTAGTTTGATATGGCTTCGGTTTTAGGTTGATAAGTTTTTGTAGGCTTCTTAGGCCAAAGTGTGATGGTCAATATTTTTTGGAGTTTGTTGTGAACAATGGTTTGCTTGATGGACAATCTTGGTTGAAGCCTGTTATGAATTTTACATATATAATTTTCACAGATCCTTGCCAAGACTTTTGTATTATTAATTTTTATATACAAAAATACAAAGTTATTGTTTTATTTTTAAAAACAAAACATCATCAAAGTGCAAAAGTTTATATACAATATTTGATGTATTCTATATCATACATAACACCATTAATATATATATATATATATATATAACAAAATCCTTACATATTTAATATTTAATATTTTTTTAACCATTTTCAAATATCATATATGGGTGAGTGCATAAAGTTGGTGGACGATAAAGTGACAATGAGATGAGGAGGAAATCATGCATGTTTGTAGGTACATGCACATGATGTGATGAGTTTGGAAAACCTCGAACCTCCTCTCAAGAATGGGCATGCATTTTCAATAGAGCCCACACATTCTAGAGGAACATGTGTACAAGAACGCAAGCATGTTCCTAAAACAAATTGAAATAAAAAATAATGTGTGTGCGCTTTAGGAACACTCACTTGTTCCTAAAGCATGTGCATCATTATTAATAGGAAAGCCCACAAGTTCATGTTAACATAAAATATTCTTTACCCCTACTCTCTCTCTCTCTCTCTCTCTCTCTCTCTCTCTCTCTCTCTC
>CBVK0102234958.1:0-12125 GCA_900067695.1 Picea abies
GCTCAGAGATGTGTATAAGAGACAGGGACCAGGCAGTTCTTGGTTAAATACCAATTCGAGATGATGTGTGATCTTCTTCTCTTCTGGGATGGTCCATGAGACCTAGGAGCAGTTAAGAAGAAGGACATGATCACTTCATTGACCTTTCTCTTATGCTGGGATGATAAAAGCTCCTAAGTTATATCATGAGACCTTTATGGACATTCTGCCATTAAAGAAGAACCCCCCCTTTTTGTTTGAGCCACGTCCTCCATTTTGTTTATGTGGTTTGAGTCCTTGCTAGCCACCTTGACTTGACTTTCTAATTAATATTTTATGATTAAAATATTACTTATTTAATTTGTTTATTTTGTTGGGTTTTAATTTAACCCTAAAATTAGGGCTAATTTTGTAAACCCTAACCTACCCACCTAAACTATAAATAAGAGACCTCTCCCCTCACTCTCTTACTCATTATTCATTTTCTCTTCATTCTAAACTCTTGGTCTAAAATTTGCTGCGGCTCCCTTCTTGTTCAGTCTGATTTAGGATATAACCTTCTTGGACAGTCCTCTTGCTGAGTTTGAGGGTGCAGCCTCCTTGGATCTTCTGGTATAATGGTGCGGCCTCCTTGGATCAGTCTTCTCTAGCTGTTAAATGGTGCAACCCTCCTTGGATCTGCTGGGTATAGGGTGTGGCCCTCCTTGGTTCAATCCCTCTTGCTGGGTATAGCTGATGCGGACCCCTAGGGTCTCTTCTTCCAGCCTGCCGCTATTTTTCCTCTTGCTGGTGCCGTCTCTTTTAGGCTGCCTCTGCTTCTTTACTGGTGCCACCTACTTGCTGCCCCAGTCTCTTTATTGGTATCACTTGTTTGCTAATCCTGTTTAGTTGCTGGTGCCTCTTGTTGCTTCTGCTGTCCACCCTTTTGTAACCTGTGTATGGAACCTATTCTACAGTGGCTGATAACCTAATCAGGGTTTGCTGTAGCAGCCCTAAATATGCCTTGTCTACTGCTGTAGAAATTCTATATTCTTGGACATAATTGTTAGGGCTGTTAGTGGCTTCTTTTCAGCCTCTAGTTTGGACAGTGGTGTCCTTGTTTTCATCCCTATACTTGATAAGTGGTCAGCTGATTATTTTTCTGATATTTACTTAAAGTTCTTTTTGGCAAATCTGTTGACAAGATCATAATGAGATCTACCCTTGAGGGTTTGATCAATGATCCTTAAAGCTTTTTCTGAGCATACAAAAAAGAGGACAACAACAAACTCATCAGGTAAATATGTTCCTTGTTTTTGATAAAGTAATGTTCAGATCTGTTCTTTGTCTTTGCTAAAGGCAATGTTCAGATCCATTGTATTATTTCTGTTATTGGTTTACATAAGATTTTGTGAATATAGTGTTGATTCAAAACTACAGTCGTAAATAAAACTGAAAATATACTTCTGTTCTAGTTCCTTAAAATTCTAACATGGTATCAGAGCTTAGGGTGTGAAAAGAGCTCAATTGTGGTAGACTTTTGAGCCTGTGTAGATCCACACCTAAGGATTTGTTTTGCAGATGAGCAGTAAGCTTGTTTTATATCGGATCTTGTTTTCAGTATGACACCATAAGATTTTGTGAATATAGTGTTGATTCAAAACTACAGTCGTAAATAAAACTGAGCATATACTTCTGTTCTAGTTCCTTAAAATTCTAACATGGTATCAGAGCTTAGGGTGTGAAAAGAGCTCAATTGTGGTAGACTTTTGAGCCTGTGTAGATCCACACCTAAGGATTTGTTTTGCAGATGAGCAGTAAGCTTGTTTTATATCGGATCTTGTTTTCAGTATGACACCATCATTACTCATCCGAGGCACTAAAACTCAACCTGTTCTAAGGCTGAGGCAGCCACAGGTCTGAGACAAGTCCGAGGCTATTGGACTGTAGGTCCGTGATTCTTTTGGTGTAATCTAAACAGCAGGTCCGAGCTATTCTTGACAGCAGGTCCAAGATTCTTTCTGGGGTAATTTGAGTACAAGTATGGGTCTTCACTGAGTGCAGATCCAAGATCTGAATTGAGGGCAGAACTGAGCCAATATTGGAGCAGGTCTGAGCCCTATTTATGGGCATTACCAGCAGCAGATCCCAGCCCTGTTGTGGGCAATCCTATTGCAGATCTGAGCCACTTTTTGAGGCAGAAGAAGGGAAATCCTTGTGGTAGCTACCTTGACTAGATTAAGGGTGATATTCTGGATAGGTGTATAACAAAGGCATATCTACAACAATAAGGAGGCCTAATCCTCTTAGAAGCTACCCTAGTCCTAACCGCAACCACTATAGGACAAAGAAAATTGTAGACTTATCGTAACTTCAAATCACAAAATCGCTCAAAGTCTGAGGTAACTCAAGCGCAGATCTAAGGAAAGATTCTTTGTGGTTAAGGGTGGATCTGAGGTGAAAAGGAGGTCGAATTTAGGCCTGATCTATTGCAGAAAGGAAGCCGAGTTTCAGAGGATGTTGATGGTATGTCTGATGTAGGTTTGAAGCAGAGGTCTGTTAGGCAAATTTTTGAGGCAGGTTGAGCATTGTCTCGAGGCCATACTTTATTTCCAAGTTTGAAGAAATGACGAAGGCCCCAACATCTCAACTTGTACCTGAACCTGCAATGATACCTATCTATACGGAAGAAGAAGAGTCATCTCGAGCTGCTCCAGAAGAGGACCCTGTCATAGTGCAAAAACATGGACCTTAGTACATGACTGGGGTGAAGAGGAATATTGCCCTCATGATTCCGATAGTAGAACAATAGGTACATAAAGTATGTTGCTGAGTTTACCAACTCTGTTACCTGAGAACATCATAGATGAATCTTCAGAATGAAAAGGAACCAAATTCTGTGGAAGAGAGAAATATGTCTAGCTTCCATCTCTTCAATAAATTCAGAATACTTAGATTGAATAGAGTGAGGCAGTATGAAGATTGCAATGGTTGTTGTTATGTGCATAGAGAAAAGAATCAAGTTAAACTAACATGGAACGAAATGAAGACCTTTTACCCAAAGCCCCCCCTTTTTTTTAGTGCTATGAATGTGGCAGATAATCAGGCAGGTGTTTTTCTGTTGCGGATTCCTTGAGGTCTTGTTCAAGATTCCTCTATCAAAATTGTTGGCATTCCAAGCAGGCTTCTTGGTAAATTCCAAATTGAACTTACAGGGGCACAACTTCCAGAGGAACCGGATCCTTCCATTATATTGCGTAGTCGTAAATACCCATATGCCACTAATGATCAATACGCATATTGTCCTACTTGGGCTCTCTCATGGCAATATCACTGATAGAACTTGCTGCGAGATATTATTGGTTACAATGCAGATATCCTTTTCTTTCAAGAGGTCAAGAGTGATCATTTTGAAGAATGGCAAGTAACTCTGGTCAAAGAATTGAACCCCTATCAAAAGAGGTCAAAGCATAGACAACAAACAAGTGTTACAGTAGGCTCAAATAAAAACAGCGGTACGGTCTCTTGAGAATATGGAGTTACTTGAACAACAGATACATGTCAAACATCCGCATACACAAAAAAAGACTTTGGAAGCTACAGGTGGTAACAGGCTGCAAAGTACAAGGTGTGTCTTCAGCCCAAGCAAGTTCAAGGTAAGTCCAGGTATGTATCATTTGCATTTGATCACTGAATTTGAAATAAGTATGTGTCTACTAAAGACGGCAAGAAGAGCTGTGATTATCTTCTTGTCATATTTATGGACTGGTGTCTTAAAGGAGTACTGTCAGAATCTCAATTGTATTTTGGTTATATGGTGTCTTAAAGGAGTACTGTCAGAATCTCAATTGTATTTTGGTTATATGACCAAGGAAGCTGTGATCTCAGCATATACTTGTTTTAATTGATGTAAGCTAGGTCATTTTCCCTGGTTTGGGAACTCAGCAGTATGTTGGACCATTATCACCGGTACGAGAGTCCAACGAGTTCTCATTTGAGTCATTTTTTAGGTTGGGTTGTTTTCTTGGTTAAGGATCCCAACAAGTTATCTTGGTAGTTGGGATATTTCTCCCTTGTTTTGGGAACCCAACAGATATCATTTTTGAGTCGGGAGTCCTAAAATTGTAATTGAACCATTTTCCTTGGTACGGGAGCTCAATAAGGTTATAACAATTTCACATTTTGTTGTAGCAATTTCACATTCTTGGACAGAATTGTTAAAGCTGTTAGTGGCATCCTTTTTTCAGCCTTTAGTTTGGACTGTAGTGTCCTTGTTTCAGCCCCTTACCTATTGATTGGTATGCTGGTCAGTGTTCTGTTTTCTTCCCTAAGTTCTTTTTGGCAAAACTGTTCACAAGATCATGATGAGATCTACCCCTAAGGGTTAGATCAATGATCCTTAAAGTTTTTTCTGAGCATACAGAAAAGAGGACAACAGCAAGCTCATCAGGTAATGTTCAGATCTGTTCCTTGCTAAGGTAATGTTCAGATCTGTTTCAGGTAATGTTCAGATCTGTTCCTTGCTAAGGTAATGTTCAGATCTGTTTCTTTGTTTTTGCTAAGGTAATGTTCAGATCCATTGTATTATTTTTGTTATTGGTTTACATCAAATTTTGTGAATATATTGCTGATTCAAAACTACAGCAGTAAATAAAAGTTAAAGGATATTTCTGTTTCTAGTTTGGCCTTAATTTTCTGACACTTTTGGTGAGGTCGTTCCCCTTCTTGATGAATTGGTTGCTCATGTGGATGACATGGCATTTGAATTGATGGTGATAGATGGTTTGGATCTAACACATTGCACATTATCCACATGGCATTTGAATTGATGGTGATAGATGGTTTGGATCTAACTCATTGCACAGTATCCCATGATGGATTGATCCCTTGGTTTGTGGAGCCCCTTGGCACACTTAGGGAGGGTTGTTACATCTTGGACTTTGAGCTTGAGTGGTTTTCTAATCCTTCTTGTTGAGTGATCCACCTTGTGACTAGTTCAATTCCATACGAAATAATTGTCGCAAAAACCATCGTGCCCTTACAAAATTGTAATTGATAAATTATGGAGTCCAACTTATTGAAGTCGTCCCATCCCATAATCTAGGCATATATGATTCAGGTTTTCCTCCCGAGCAAGCCTGGGGCAATTGGGTATAGCATAGGGTAGGAACTCAATTAATTTTGTCCTTTATAGAAAACTTTAGTAATCGTGATATTGAAGCAATAAAACAGCTTGAACTTTTAAGTATGCAGAAAACACGTTATAAGAATCTCTGCCACTACAAGGCAAGCCGAAGCCGCTGTATTGATTTCAGCCACAGTGAAAGGTCGAAACAGATATTGGCATGCTCTAATTTGACCTCGAGGTGTAGTCCAGATAGATAATGTTCATTCATTCATTGCTCTCGGTTTGACGGCAAGAGTTCAAACCTCAGCAGGGGCATACTGAGACCGAAGCAGTGGGCTGCTTCTGGACACTGTAATGTAATGAGATGAGCCTGTATTTAACGTGTTGCTTCGAGAATTATCAGGCAGAGCCCCGAAAGGGTAAACGTGTAGTGAGCTGATAATCGAACTTGGGCTACTTGTGGTAAAATCCCACTAATTTACCGCTAGACCAGTTTCATGTTTACCAAACAAATCCAACCATACTAAGAATGGATTCCTATAACTGGTTATAGGTTTACAAGTAGTGAAAGTTAATTCAGTAAAAGTGGTTGAAAATACCCGGAGAAACAAGTGATTTTTCTTGTTTTGACTTTTAAAACATTCTGAATGAATTAATGCTCTTGGACTCCTTACTTTCCCACTGGGCTGCATTTTACTTGTTTATTTCAATCCAACATACGTTTTCAGAGAGATGATTTATTCAGGTGTTATGTACTCCAGGGAGGGACTCGGGAAATAATGAGAGTAAGAGTAATTGTCAGAACCTCTGCCAATTGGCGGTTCAAATTTATCTTCGAAGCAGTTGCTGGTGCTGGATCTTCTACTTGCTCTTGCTCCTGCTTCCCTTTCATCATCATTCTTCTCCAATATGCGTTCCCTGCATCATACAAATGGACTCCGATTTCTTTAGAGAGGAGGTTTGTAATTCCAAAGTTGTTTATATCAATAGTTTGAATACAACTAAACTAGCACAGCCGCTAACTTGCGGCTGGTGAACGCCGAAAGGCGGCTACTAGCACAGCCGCTAACTTGCGGCTGGTGAACGCCGAAAGGCGGCTGTGCGAATACCCGAAACGTTAAAAGGCGGCTGTGCGAACCTGTGCGAATATCCGAAACATCAAAAGGCGGCTGTGCAAATAACTGTGTGAATACTTGAAACCCCTTACTGCTGGGTCCAACACCCACGTGGCTATAAGTATCTGCCCAGTAACAATAATTTCGTAAATTGTGGTCAGCTTAATAGATTATCTCTTAATCATCGAACGTGGCAATCTAGTCGTGAACAAGTAATTTTTTAATTTGATTTAGTAAATGTAAAAAAGTAATCACATAAACAGACGTCTTTATAAATGTGATTAATTCTGCCCATTGTCAATAGGTATACGCCTTTCGGCGTAATAATCTAAATATAATTTATAACATTTTTAATTCTATTTCTTTATTGAAAACATATTTATGCCTATGGTATCATGGTATAATAAAAAAATTATGTTTGTTAATCCAATAGGTTAGCTTATTAGCCATTTTGGCCATCGGTGTTTTCAAAGCAAATGCAATGGAAGAAGGATAGTGTTTTTTTTGGGATTTATTGTTCCCATGGTGCTTCCTCCAATTGAGTTTGATCTCCAAGTTTTCTTTACAAATGAAAGAGAGTAAAAGAGACTAGCTATTTATATAGCATCATTGAGTTTGATCTCCAAGTTTTCTTTACAAATGAAAGAGAGCAAAAGAGACTAGCTATTTATATAGCATCATTTTTTTTAAATCGATGTTCATTTTTTTGAAATGGTTGGGCCTTCCATATTTCAAATTGGAGGCAAATGCAAATAGTTGCTTTCTTATTAGGAATATTATCCAAAAATAATATTAAAATTAATAATTTCTTATCGTTGTGTTTGCAATCTTGTGATCGGCACCTGAAATATGAGTAAAGACTATTTTTCCAGAAGGAGTTCGGCACAACCTCATTGTCATGTTTTTGTTTTAGGTTCTTAGGTTTTTCAATCTTATCATTGGGGGAGAAAAGATTAGGGTTAAGGTCTGGTACAATGTCCATTGCAGTAAGCTCAATTGAGTTATATTCATCCTCTATTGGTTTCTTGGCTTCCATTTGCAGTATATTCAGTCTAACATAATGTTGGGTTTAATGTGATGATGGGTTTAATTTGGAATAATTAAAGACTAGAGGTTTATTTGTAGTATGAAAGACAAAATTGTGGATTTCTTTGAATATCCATTAGAGGGCCAGCAAATCTAGTCCAATCCAATGGATTTCGAACTCAGATTTGAGTCCCCCCTGCCCCCTCACTCAAAAGTATCAAAACTATAGTAAATCCACTGGAGGAAGAAACCATAGAAATTATGGGTGAGATGGCAAGAGAATGGATCGGTGGTTATATTTCCAACTCATCAGGACCGTGTGTCATGACGTTAGAGAATTTGTTAAGCAATCATGTCGATCAGCTAGGTGATCTTGGAAGGTATGAGGTGTATGATTGAAAAGGCTAGGGATTTTATTCCATGAGTGTGGACACTGATGAGCATTCATACTCACCAACTGAGATCCTACCTTAATCATCAAGTCCCTCAAAGGATGATCCTTTAGATCGGCTTCAAGGCTTCTCGCTCTCTTCATTTCTTAGCAAGGAGGATTTTGTAGGTGGACAATGTGAGCATGGTTTCATCAATGATATGCTCATAAGAGATTTAATGAGTGGAATACTTGTTTATGAACCCTTGGCATCCGACCAGGAGGTTTGGGACTAGGGAAAGCTAGGAAGAAGAGAAAGTGCATTAAATGAAAGGTTGAGGTGCTAAACCTGCACTTAGGAGGTAATATCAAACTAAATGAAGTGGAGTTTGAGGACTTGGCCATCGTGGCCGCTTTCCATCCAAATGTATGAATGAAGAATCCTTAAAAGCCTGGACGAAAAAAACCTTTATTACGGTGTTAGGTTACTCCCCTCGCTACATGGTACTAGTCAAAGGGTGAATGATCTGGATCCTTAGGTTGAAGGAGGATGCTAATAAAATTTTCCAGGCAAGATGGCAATGGGGTTTGCAATTTATCTTTCTTCAGAAGTGGCACTTGGAATTTAATGCCAATTCAGCACATATGGATTGTTATCTGATCTAGGTAAGGCTACCGTCGAGTCTATCTTTGATTTTGTGGTCAGATGATGTCTTCAACGATATTGGTAATGCTCTGGATTTGTTTTACAAAATTAATAATACTTACAGAGAAAAAAGGAATATGGGAATGTCCAGGTTGCTCGTTGGATTAGACCTCGCAAAAGGTCTAGCTGACTCCATCATTATTAGAAAAGGGTCAGCCATTTTCTACCAACACTTGGACTATGAGGGAATCTCATTTAAATGTGGAAGATGTCATGCTCATGGGAATTTGGAAAAAGAATGTCCTCTTCCCAATAAATAGAAGGCTTGGGCTCAAAAGGAGCCTCAAGAGCACAAGAGCACCCCTAAGAGTTTAGGAAACAAGGCTCCTTCAAAGGCTCTCCAAAAATCCTGCCAAAGAATAACTCTTTGCTAGAATTACCATCAAAGGAAGATGTTCAGAGCTTGGAGCACCCACTGTGGAATCATGACTTCAAGAATGACTTGAGTAAGCAACTCTCTCCTCTCTCTTATGATACCCCAAAGAATGATAACATGTATTTTGGGTCCTGGGAAGTAGGGTTAAAAGAGTTGACTGGTGAACGGACTGGTGACTTCCTCCCCAATTTATATGGAATTAAAGGGGCCACACCTCCTACCCTTATTCCCCTGGATTCTTTGGGAGGGCAACTGCCTAAATTACCTGAACTCTCGTGGTTTTTCACTTGATAATCCGTAAACTTCGTGGATATTCCACTGGACAGTTCGTCACAACAAATCTAATAAAATACTGAAATCTTTATTGTGAAGGTTAATTTCATTTAGATCTCAAATTCTTTAGTTATTTTTATTTTTTACTTAAAATGTATGAAATGGCTAAAATGTGAAAAATAGAGAACAAAAACAAATACTCGAACACACCATCCACAAATAAACACAACATATAACCTAGGAAACCCAATACGGGAGAAAAACCAGCTAGAAAGTGAGACCACTCTGCTCTCTTTTCTTCAAATGCAAATACAAAGAAAGAGGCACTCTTTGTGGAGTTTCCTTTGACATTGTGGCATGTATGGCTGCTATAGAATCTCTCCTCTTTTATGCTCACAAAATACCACTCTTGGTTGTTATGCTCGGCTATGAAACAAGATATAATGCAAAAGAAGGGAACCCCCTCTCCTCCTTGTGGCCAAATATTTAACATATCCTGGTATCCATCTAGGGGTAGGTTTTGACTTCCTCTACCCTCAATTGTGATAAGGTTTTGAACTTCTAGAATCTTCTTGAAAGTCCATACATGGCTAGCCCCATATGCATGAGTAACAGGGGTTGACCTGGCATCCTCATGTACCATGGAGGTCAACAATGTAATGTCCCTTTTCAAAGGGAATTAATTATTTTATTAATGTCACTTGAGCGGGAATTAATTAAATATAAAGGTGACATTGAGTAAAGTGGAAAAAGGTACCTAAGTGACTATTAAGAATATGAAAAGTCACTTAAATTGATTAAAAGGTAAAAGGGTCACAAAAGAGTCAACTAATAAATAAAAGGGAGAAAAGAGGGCGCCCTCTCTCATTTCTAGCATTAGCATTTTCTAATTTCTCATTGAGAGAGATCATTATGGTTTTGGAACTCTTGGAATTGAAACCCTGGGAGGAATTTTTGGGGATTGGCTTCAGTGGCAAGACCATCCACCCTAGTTAGTCATTTTGGGGAAGAGATCATCCATATTTCTTCACGGTGCTTTAGTGTGTTTCAAGTTCTTCTTTATTTAGCAATTACTTTGTGTATGGAGGTCTATTTCTACTCAAGGGGGTTGAGTATTCCAGTGTGGGTGATTTTTATATGTTGGCTTAGTTTGCAAAGCGAGGGAGTTTATCCTTGCCATTGTGCAACAACTTTCTTCTGGGGGTCGAGTTCTTCATCGCAAAGGTTGATTTCAACAACTGGAGGTTGAATCTTTATATGTTGGACGTTTGGTGGCTGGAGGGAGGGTTGTATTTGCAGTTTGGGTGAGATTCTTGTGATTGACAATGTCCTAAGTGTTGATCTAAGAGGATATTTAGTGGAAGTTGAGTTTCCTTCCTATAGTTCAAGTTATTGTTGCAAAGAAAGGAATCGATACATTTGTTGGACTGTAACACTACCATAAAGGCTGAGTTTGTATGTGGGGAAGGTGTCTTTCTTCAAAGTGCTAATATTTCTCATTGTGAGACAAGTTAATGTTGTGTGGAGGCTAGAAAACCCAAGACTACACTCTAAAAGTTTGTTTGCACTTTCTGCATTGTTGTTCACATCTTGGGAGCTAATAATACCACCCACAGAGTTGATCTCTTTGTTTTGGGAGGTGATGTGTATGATAGTTACTTACAACCACCCTTTTTTGAGAAGATTTAAGCAGAGACAGTCTACACTAGGGCACTTATCAGGTTTATCTTTCCCTTGTCTATATTCAGTTGTTATCTCATTGTATTGTTGCCATTGGAAGATTAATATATTAATGTAGAAAGGTTGTTAGTGTGTGACTACATTTGTAGCATAGTTTTGTATTTTTTTGCAATGTGAATAGAGTATATTAATGCAAACAAATTGTTGTCACATCTGAACCAAGAACACAAGCACAGAAAATAAATAAAAAATAAAATAAAAAGGGATACAAAATACATCAAAATTAGAAAGGAACATTACAGTGGTATCAGAGCAGTGTATCCTTCCAGCCTGAGAGGGTTTGTTATTCATGAGGCGAGGGAACGGTAGGTATATCACCTACAGAAGTCGAAGATAGCGAGGGACAGATGACATATTAAACAAATAAGGGGAAATAAGGGATAACCAACCATAGGCAAAACAAGAAGAAGTCATGGGAGATAATAATGAGGACATAGCTATACAAATCCTAGAAGGATTAGCTACTAGGAAACAACAATTAGCACAGTTGTTGACACGGTTAATTACTAGTAATCGGGCAAATCAGAACCATATGAATAACAATGGTGCAGGGGGTTCCAATGGGAACAATGGTGACCATATGAATAACAATGGTGCAGGGGGTTCCAATGGGAACAATGGTGAGGGAATCCATCCTGAGATTCCTGCGCTCAATCACACTAGGATTCATGGTCAGGTGGGTGCTAAGACAGGTAGCAGGACAATCCCCAGAACCCTTATGCCTTGGTTCTTGGGAAACCAACAAACAGAGAATCAAGGGAAACAAGTTCTAGGTGAAACTTTTCAAGATTATTTGAGAGAGTATCAAGCTTTATGTGATTAGTTTTAGGCATCCATGTCACTACAATACTTTTGCATAATCAAATATAGGAATAGACCAAGGGATCACAACAGGGGGCAAGAAAACAAGGATCTAGCATAGAAGCTGGGAAAGCTATCCATTATGTCCTTTGATGGGTATAGCAAGAGCATAGCCAAAGCATGGGTACAAAATATAGATACATACTTCCATATCAATCCTATGACAGAGGCCGAAGCGATCAAATTCGTTACTTTTCACCTTGATGGAGAAGCCAACGAGTGGTGGTACCATGGATTGGTCACTTTGGGACATGCTACTAACACCTCTTATTTGGACTTCACTTAGAAGTTAATGGAGAGGTTTGATAAGAAGGACCTTGAGCTACATTTCAAAAAGTTGGCACAGATCAAGCAGGAGGGAACACTGGATGCCTACATCACAGAGTTTCAGGGACTTGCAGTTACCGTGACAGATATCTATGAGCTGATATTGGTGATGTTATTTATTGAGGGACTATCTAAACCACTTTGTGGTTGGGTGAAGGATTTCAAACTAGAGACATTACAAGATCATATCGTCAGGACATGGGACATGGAGGGTGCAGTCCCAAAGACAAAGACCTTCTCCAAAC
>CBVK0102234961.1:0-12053 GCA_900067695.1 Picea abies
GTCTTATTGCTAACTCAAGAAAATGGAATTTCTCAAATCCAAATTTATGGAGACCCTTTGATTGTGATTCAATGGATGAAAGGAGAATTCAATTTGTACAACTTCACACTGCAACCTCTTTTCATGAAATCATGCTCCTAAAATAAACATTCTCTCACATTTCTTTAACACATGTTATAGGGATAGGAACTATGAAGTAGACGGGCTGTCTAAGGATGGGGTGCCGCTGGAAAATGGGATCTAGAAGATCATTGAAAACACTCCTACACGCTCCTTTTAACATATTCATGATCCTTGGTTCTAAGTTTCATTTACATACTTTCGAGCTCTGTGATCAATGTCTGTCTATGGAAAGATAGACTAAGTACCTTCAAGAAGACTAGTTTAACCTTTTATGTGTATAAAGAAGGTTATACTTCCTTGAAAATTTTGACATCAATGTCTGTCTATGGAAAGATAGACTAAGTACCTTCAAGAAGACTAGTTTAACCTTTTATGTGTATAAAGAAGGTTATACTTCCTTGAAAATTTTGACGAGATTTGTATATGATGTTTCACTAGTATAGTTTCCAGCCTAGGGTTTCCTTTTTGAAAGTAAAATTTGGCACTATATGTGACAGTCTTTTGACTAAAGCTATAGGCCTATAAAGGTAGACTTGAATGCTTTCTCAACATCTACCACTGTAATTTTGGTTTTATAAATAAAATTACTAGATTTTTTCTGTGGAAAAAAATGTTATTAGCCATATTTATCAATGAGGATAAATGTTGTCTATCCTTTGTGATGGGAAGGCAAGTTAAGAAGGACACTCTTGATGTGGACATGGGCTCCCTTCTAACAACGTCATCTGCACACATCCATGGTTGCGACAAATTGTGAACCTCCCAACGACAAATCACATCGACGAGCAATAAACATTTGGTATGGAGTTCCATTGAGGTTTGCATCCAAAAGTCGAGATATGAGGATTGAATGTGCATTGCATGTGGTGTGCACATTTTCGGTTATGGTATTGTTCAAGCATTGCATGTGGTGTGCACATTTTCGGTTATGGTATTGTTCAAACCAAATTTGAGAGGGGAAAATAGTATGTCATTTACAAATGAAGCTTAAACAAGCAACAACTTGGCTCCAACAAGGGAGAATATAATATGCTCCAACATTCCAACATAGGAACTACCCATTGCATGATGTTTCAAGGGAGTATCATGGTTTTTGGTTTGGTGTCGCACAAAATCAAGTTGTCCTATAGAGAAGGGTGGAAAGCTCCTAAACTGAAGGTAGTTAGGATTATTAAGGAAGCGGTCATTGATTTCACAAAAGCTTTGGGATTCTTTGACAGTTCTTGCCAAGGAATTACAAGTTATTGTGGAGTTGAGGCACTTTTTTTTGTAAATAGACATCATTATTTCACTCTCAAATATGTTGTTGGGCTCGATACAAATAACAAAGAAAAATTCTTTTCACTGTGGGTTTTGTTGAAATTTGCTACAAATCAAGGATTAAAGGACTTGCAGGTGCTAGAGGATTCCAAGTGTTGATGGATTAGTGTAATGAAATTTGTCAAATCACTAATTTGGCTCTAGGCCTTAGTATGAACAAAGTTATGGAGGTAAAATCTCGCTTTGATTTTATCTCTTTCTCAAACGTCTTCAAAGAAATCAATAGGAAGCAATCTCTCTCTCAAAATCTGCTCTGAATTTGCAAGAAGGTATTATGGTCTATCAAAAATTTAGGGATGAGTTGGCCTCACTAGAATAATCCTTATCCCTCTTATGAATAATAAGATGGGCTAATGCTAGTAATTATAGAGGATTTGAGTTTTATTTTATTAAAGAATGTTTATTGATTGTTTGAGGACAATTTTGACCATAAAAGTTTAGATACTTAGAAGAATACAATATGCTGCTATATGGTAGATTTGAGGACTTCTCCAGTGTTTGCAAAGGAGCTGTGAGGCCCAATGATGCATATTTTGATTTCAATATTGAAATAACAAATATAATGATTTTTTCTTGGAGAAGAAAAAGAAAGTAACTACCCACTACCATTGCAAAATCCATGATTGACCTCCCTAGCACCTAAGTCGACATATAATGTTCCAATTGCCTCTGAAGAAGACAATTCACTCATTATTATATGTTGTTGCTTTCATATGCAATTGTTCAATGCATTGTTTCATCTGTAGTTTTCAGGTTTGAGTTCATTAAATATGTTTACATATCTCCTTTGGGTTTCAAATGGTTTAGAACTTATAAAACAGTAACATAACTCATGAAAAGGATGGGACAATATGTAATGCAAATGGAAGGTTAAGTTCGATGTAGGTGGGAAGGATAGTAAACCGCCAAATTCCTAAGAAGTAAGAAGGGTTTTTATAGTAAATCATAGGTTGGACAAGAATATCTCCTCAAACCATGGATTTTGACAATAATTCAAATGCTTGATGATGGCATTCAAATGCATAATGTCAGCATATGTATTAGATAGCATCAATCGATGTTGCATTTTCTTATTTTACACCCAATGGATAACTAATAGATCGACAATGCATCTATGTTTGATCTCGGAGATTATGATCTCATAGAGAAAGATCTCGATGAGGATTGACAAAGGGTAGTTGTACTGTCTTGGGTTATACATTTATTCTATTAATGAATACACTTCGATATTGATAAACATAAAAAACATCAACTTTCTCTATTGAATCATCTCATCCTATTGTCACTGCATAATCTATCTAAGAAAAAAATGTCTTTAAAATAAAACAAGTATATGGCATTCGCGTTATGTAAAATATTGGTCGGTGTTATCACCATAATTTTCTGACATTGTGCCCATTACATCAACATTAGAATTAAACTATGTCAGCATGATGATCATTCATTCGTCTCATGATGGGTTTGATTTTAAAGATACATTATTTGACATTAATTTCCCCATCAAATCCTAATTTAACGGGGGCAAAAATAAATCTAAAAACAATTTGTTTTTAATTGATGACATTTAAAAAAATATGTTACGACATATTGGATTAAGAATTACAAAAAAATGACAAATATATGGTGAAATTTTGGTTCAATAATTACATCAACACCATGTTAATGTTTAAATACATAACATCAACATTATGTACATGTGTGTATACATAATGTTGATAATATTAATATTCGATCATCAATAATATGAGTATTGTTTTCTTTTAAAATATTCTTGTTGTATAAAATCTACAACACGGGTTAGTAAATCCTACAAATATAGAGGTTGTGCTAGATAATAGACAAATATGAGAACTAAAACTAGAAATCCTAACTCTAAATGAAATTATTCACTTTTAATCCCTTGCTATTCATTAAAGAAATGAACAACTGCAAAAAATAGAGAAAAAACATAACAACAAACTAAAAAAGGATGAACAAATGCTTCATTACCTCAATGGAAAGCTCTTTAGATGCACCTATGGAGGATTTCTTGGAGAAATGGACTCCTTGGAAATGGACTCCTTGGCCTCCTCCTTATTAGGGTTCTTTGTTGCCCCCAAGTGTGTGGTTTTTGTTTCCTCCTTATGGCTATAGATAACAATGGTTGTTGCTAGAAATGTTGTCAAGAGACCAGGGTTCTTGAGCTATGGTGCAAATCCAACAACATTACCTACAATGGATGGAATGAATGAGAAATGGGGGAGGTCTCTTGATTTTATCAACAAAGTTTTTGTTTTATTTTGCTTTCTTGAATAATTCCAATAAAGAAAAAGTCATAAAAGGGGTTTTGTGACTTTATAAAGTGAAAATAACTTTAGGAAAAGTGGTTCCTTAAGTTATAATGATGGAAAATAGTATAAAAGTGGGTTCAGTCATATGATAACTGGACTATGAATGGTGTACTTTGGTAAACCTGAAATTTCGGTCTAGGTGATCAACTTCTGGGTGATAACAGATGCCCCCTAATGTATGAGGTTAGGAGCACATCATATGACCGAATTACATTATAGTTTTCTTTTACCAAGGGATGAGATAACCAAGGAGAGAGAGAGAAGTGTTGTGGGAAGAAGAACCACTTGTGGAAGACACCAAAGGAGACCACTTGTCAACAAGAAAGTCATAAGGTGGTGTTTTACATGATCTCAATAGGGATGAGGAAGGTATACCCATACTCGTTGAAATAATCCATGATAATTTACAATCGTGTGCCCCACATAGAGGGCATGAAGTGGTGAGATAACATGAGGTCCCCAACACAATATGGTGCTTGCAAAAGAGGGTTGGAGTACACTATAAGGACATAAACAACCCCACATACATATTCCTGGATCAAAGGTGACAGTGCTATATCATAACTATTGCTAATCTAGGTACATAGGACTTGATATCCCCTCCCTTGGGGGATGGGGATGGAATCAACATGAGAAGCCATGTTGAACAAGAAACAAGCTCCGAAGATATGAAATGAGCTAACTAAAGGGAAGCTTGAACTGAGAGATCTAAGAATGGTAGAACCAATCCAATCAAATCTCAAGAGATACATTTGAGGCTAGATCACAAATATATGTACAAATCTCAACAATGTGATGATGAGCTAAAGTCAAGCACGTGAGACCCTAACAAGTTCGAAAGCAATGATGATTCTTTAAACTAGGCCCAAGGTAGCCCATCAAGGAGGTGGATAGGTATTAGGGTACATAGGACTAACCCCTCCTAATAAAGGGGGTCCCTGGGCTCGACATCCAAAGTACAAAAATGTGGAGCTATATCTTTGGAATTAACTATTGATGTTGGAACATGGAAGGGAATATCCTAAGAGAAAACCCCTCCTCAAGTCTGATGTATCTCACACATGTCGAGGAGACTGGGACAATCATCTAGGTCGTTGAATTGTCGAGTGTATGATTCTCAAGCACGTGGCGAGGAGATGAAGGCAAGCACGTGAGAAACAACAAAGTCAAAGAGCATTGATGTATTTCCCTGCTTGATCTGAGGCACCCACCAATGATGAAGATGAGCCCAAGGCACACAATACTCTAAGCCATACCCCTATAATACAAGTGTTAAAGTTGATAGGGGAAGGCCCATGGGAAGAAATACAATGATGAATCCTCGAATCCATCACAAGGTAGAAAGTAAGGTGTGACTGATATAGATTGAAACTAAGGATGGATGGGAAGGAAATGAGAGGTGGACTCAATACTACCCTTGTTTAGAGAATAAATGTAATGTTGAACTAGCGGTGATTGAAAGCATTTCATCGGGAATGGTCAATTACTCAAAATAGGGCCTTTCAAAGACAAATCAGTAAATCACTGGGACAATTGGAGGTCAAATCTAGGCAACATGGGATGGGTACAACTCACAAAGGTGTTGAAAAATTGTAACAATACACAATGTGGAACTAAATAGACTCCATGGGACATAAACGTGACTCATCTCAAATGCTTTGAACATGGGAAACACAATGAAACTACCTTAAGAGCAGAGGGACACTACAAGGTCCTCCTAGTAATACTAAAGGGGTGCTAGGAGGAAAAGGTAAGATATGTAGTACCAAGATGAGAATACAAGAAATCAAATCAATGTGTCGAAAGACATGGTATCTAGTTAGAATCCCATTGTGGAAACCAAATGGGGATATATGTGGGAAACAAGGAGATAAATGCCCCATAAATCAACTAGATGGCGGTAATGTCGAAGGTGAAATTTTCAAATGGAGGTGATCAGTGTTAGGGACATTAGTGTCAATCTACTCAAGGGTGGGTGAATGGTGGTATAAAAACAAAGAATTGTCACTGTATGGATGAATCAAAGGGATTATGTCGTGAGAATATAATGAATACCAATATAAATGTAGGAGTCTAGAGGGCATGGTTGTTAGCACAACAAGAATAAATGCATGTGGCTCAGCTCTAGTATGTATACTAACTGGACTCCCAATCCCTAATGGGGTTCAATGACATGAGCATTATTCTAGGGCACCCATGTGAGGAAGTATTTATCGCTAGGTAGATGGAAAATGCAAAAGATGGCAAGGCTGGTCCATCTACCTAAGTGAGGGGAGTCCTACAGGAAATTTGTAGGGAATTAAGGGAAAATGCAATGGATTTAAGGGAGTTAAGATATGTTAAATTCCAGGGAAATATAGGTTTATGGGAGACCCGTATCCATGGATAAAAAAGGTTATCGATAGTGAATCACTACTCATAAGTCAACAAATACAAAAACAAGATGGTGTTTAAGTAATGTAGACAAATGAGTAGAAGTTCAATGTAAGGAGTACCAACTTTAATCCTTCTTGGAAAAAATGGCTTCTAGGTGAAGTGTCAAAAATAAAATTTTAGAGAATACCCTTTTGAAGAGATTGAAAAGACAATTCCAATTGTGCAAATGGTGTGTCAATTAGAGTCTATATGAACTCATATGAGCCAAAAGAAAAAAGAGGGATTTTTATATAAAAAGGGATTTCTCTCCATTTTAGAATTCATGAATGCACTTGGTGGAGACTAAGCTTTGAGAGGAGGAGAAGGCCCTAAATATTGGTGGGCTCATGGTGGACAAATAGACCATCAGAAATCGGGTTAGTGACTTTCAAGTTGGTGGCCTAACCTTACTTGTCATTTTTGGTGGATTACTTTTGTATATTAGGTCCCATACAACAAATATGGGGGTCTCTTGGCAATGTTTTGAGGGATAACACACTAAATAGGGCCAATATCAACATTGGACAATGCAAGAATAGGGGGTGTTTTCTGCATGGGCTAAAAATGACTTTTTTGGCCCAAATTTTCTAGGGAGGCCCCTTTTTTAGGGAGAAAGGTGATAGGGACTTAGATGATGATAAATATGATGACATAACTTGAAAAAATGTGGTTTTGTGTAGGTATGACCGAGTTCAAGGTAATATGGATAGAGAGGGAGTTCTAGGATATCAAAGCACATGTTTAGCAGAACTAGGCAGTGAGAGGAGCACTCACTTGTTGCAGGTTGCTCAAGTATGTTGAGAACCCACAAATGAGAGTAGGAGAGGGTATCCTTTCACATATAGTGCACTATTGGGCTGCAGAGGCAAGGGAATTCATGGTGTAGGGCCGACATATTGAGATCACACTATAGAATATCTAATTCCTCACAAGGCTCCCTCAATTTGGCGTAGTGGCAGAGACTCAAACCATATTTCCTTATGGGAGATTATTAGAGTATTTCCTTGAGAGACACTACGTTTCTAGTGTGAGTGATCGGGACTTCGCTATCTAGTTGATGGAATTAGAGCAGTTGGAGACATAGGCTAAGATGGTGGTAGTGATCATTATATTAGGTAGTCACTCTCTTCATAAAGCATATAGAGGGAAGATGATTTTGATTGAGAGGGTATTGGTTGGAACCTACTTTGGGTGGGCCTCGATGTTATTGATAGCACTGAAGTACCAATTGACCTCCTACAAATAGTATTTGGTAGGTGATTATGCATTTTACATAGTTCTCTATGCCTTTTTCTTTAAGAGGATACCCGTGCTCCATCCTCGTGTTCACATTCGTGATGGGGGCCCACAAAAGCTTCAAATGCAATGCTAGGGGTAGTTTTTGAGGCAAGGGGGAGGTGGGGAGAATTCAGAATGTGTTCCGAGTGGATTTTTTACCCACTAGGACCATATCCTAATAGACATCGAGGACTATCCATATGAAAGTATGAACTATTAGGGGTACCTTTATATACCTTTACCAGTTGGACGAGCCTGGGGAACCGATGGTAAGTAAAGTAACATCGTGTTCTTTACATATTTTAATTGCATAGATTAGAATGTTTCAATATATGTGATACTAGTCATATCATTTATGTAATTGTAGATATTATGGGTGGGGAGAGGTGGTCATGTTGATCCTCGACCATAGAGGTCCAGAAGGGTAGAAGAGTTGTAGGGATCATTCGAGGATCTCCAAGGTTGATTGGACAACTTGTTGATCGATGTATCGGAGTGAGGATGGCATAAATTGGATGGTATATATGTGGTATCATGTTTAAGCTATTATTTGAGTGGTTCCCAGTGATGTGGAGGGAAGGGATGGTTGGTCAGGTTATAATAGATTTGTCCACTAGGGACATGGTACCACTAACACGAGATCCTCCTTTTGATGAGGATGAATAGTATGGGTGGCATAGATTCCCCTAGTTTTAAGTGTGTTTGGCATGCTATGCACATGCCGTATGTAGCTAGAGTAGTGGACTCTACACAAATGCAACACTTTTATGATGTTTTGATGTTATATACAGGATGGCTATATATACATACATATGCACTATGGATGCAATTTTTGATATCAAAATGCAAATGTGGATTTCCAATCTATTTACATATGCTTATGCACACTAGATTAGAAATGAATGCAAACATGTTATCTTCTTATGTGTGCATGTGCTAAATGCGTGTGTGGAACATTATTTGCAATGGTATCTACAAATGTATTCTGACTTCTAGGAACATGACTAAATGAAATTGATTCAAATGAACACACCAAAATTTTAAATCATAGATGTTTTAAAAAAGGATAGGGTTACACACATAATAAATGTTGTTCAACTGCATGACAAGAAGTTGGGAATCAAGACAAACATGAAGGTGATGAATGTGACAATTAAGGGCATCGATTATCAAATTAATCACAACATCATATTTGGCCTGATTATTGGTGGTAGATCCAACAAAAACACCACTGGTGTGGATGAGGGCATGCACGGGGGTAAAATGGGCCTAAGATACCAAGGTTAGATTCCTCAAATGACAACTTGCACCATTGACATGATCAATGTAGCAATAGGACAAAGGGTCCATCTAAAAAATGGAAGAAGACAACTAATCAGATGCAGGCTTTAAAAAAGGGATGCAAAGACTATCTAATATATGTACAAGATGGAAAATCACTCTAGATAAACTATCAAGGGAATACTTTCTTGAGGAAGAGTGCATTACAAGGGTTAGGGATGAGCTCAACTTCAACACCCTCGATAAGGTATGCCACCTTACCTAGACATTGTTTAACAATGTAAGGGCCCTTCCATAAAGGTTCAAATTTTCCTTGATCCAAGATGTCATGGGATTGGTCATACACTAGGAATAGATCACCTTCATGAAACAGACAAGGGTGGACCTTTCATTCATATTGGGATTTTTTATGCTTCTTAGCTACTTCAATTGTTTTCAATGTAACATGATGGTCTTCATTGGTGTTGTTCAATATTATTAGTCTCTACTCTAAGGGATTAGTTTCAGGGAGAAGTTCAATGGCTAAATGGATGGAGGGGATATGGCACTCGATCACAAAAAATGACTCCTCACCATCGATGAGATGAAAGGGTGTGAAACCAATGGTTATTTTGGTAGATGTCCTATAGGCTCATAAGGATGGGAAGAGAATATGGTGCTAGTTGGTTTTGTGCTTATTGACCATCTATTCGAGCATGGTTTTGAGGATTGTTTTGGCAACCTCAACTTGGTCATTCCCCTGTGGATGATATGAAGAAGAATATCGATGCTCAAAACCTAGCATTGAGGCTAGTTCATCCCATAATTGATCCTCAAAGTGTCGACCATGGTTAGAAACCAATTTCTTTGGGACACCGAATCGACCAATATTGTGTTTAAAGAAGAATTGCGCTGCAATAGCCATAGTATTGTTGAACAATGGCATGGATTTAGCCCATTTAGTGAAGTAGTTGATGACCACAATGATGTATTTATGAGCACCAAAAGAAGGTGGGTTACAGTCCATAAAGTCAATGGCCCATTTGCAAAATGGATCGATGGTTATAACAGGGTGCAATGGGGCTAGTGGGGTCCATGCCTTGGGGGAAAAGAGTTGAAAGTTAGTACAATGATTAACTACATATATACAGTTAATAAATAGGGTAGGCCAAAAATAACCCACACACATGATTTTATGGGCGATGGCCATCCCCGAAAGGTGACCACTGCAAGCATCTTTATGGAAAGCATTCAAGACTTGCTCTACCTATGTATGGGTGAGACAATGATGCAATATGATATCAACTCCCTGACAATAGATATCATCTCCAATGAGGAGATAATGACGGGCTTGATGGTGACTATGTCATTGATCATCACAAGTTAAGTGGGAACCAATTTTTTGGGTTCGCAGATAAGTGAGTGTGTCGCCATACCAAGGATCATAAGTGGATATGGAAAACATGTGTTCATTTGAAAGGTCATCATTCAAGGGCAAGTTAGGTGCACCAATTGGGAGATTGGAAATGAACTCATAAAGGGCTAAATATTTCTTACTCTTTGGGGTTATGGACTCTAAGTCAAACTCCTAAGGATGATTATCCAATGATCATACTTCCCATTGATCACCCATCGTCTCAATAGGAAGGGCATTGGGTTGGAATTTATAACCATCTTAGTTTTGTGCATCAAGATGTAATGACACAACTTATGGAAAGAGAAAACAACCAAGGCCAACTTCTCCTCATGAGAATAGGACAAAGGGGGTCCATATAGGTTCTTACTCACATAATAGATGACGTGCTCATGTTTGTCGAGCCCATCCTCAATTAAGACTTTGACGATGAAAAAATGTGAAGTGGAAATGTAAAGGATGACGTCCTTTTCAAAGTTGGGGGGATTAATCAAAGGTGTTAAGGAAAGGGCCCTTTTTAGTGCATTGAAGGATTATTGAGTCTAATCATCCCATGCAAATGGGATATTATAATATAATAAATGCAACAACCCATGGGCAATGGTGGCATAGTTTGGGAAAAACCTACGTAAGAAATTGTCTTTCCCATGTAGGCTCTACAATTGGCATAAACTGTGAGGGGGAGGTAGTTCAAAAGTGGCATGAAACTTGAAAGGATAAAAAATGATGCTAGCTTTAGAGACAATGAATCCCAAAAGATGACCGAGAGGCACACATAAGACACACTTAAGGGGGTTCAATCATATGTTGTACTTGTGACATCTAAGAAAGATAGTTCACAACTCTTCTAAGTGTTGCAACCTTTTCTTTGTCTAAGAAAGATAGTTCACAACTCTTCTAAGTGTTGCAACCTTTTCTTTGAACGAGCGGTGAGGTTGTCGATATAGGCTAGAATAAGGTGGGTCAAGTGATGAAAGTAGTATGGCATGGCACGTTGGAAGGTGGATCCAATGTTTTTAATCCTAAATGGAACAACTTTGTATGAAAAGGTACCCCAGGGAGTGGTGAATGTCCTTTTGTACTAGTCATGTGGTTGAATACAAATTTGGTTGTAGCCCAAGAATCCATCCATGAATGATAAGACCTCATGGCTCATGCACTCGTCGACAATATGATCGATGAATGGTGTTGGGTAATTGTCCTTGGGACATGATTTGTTCAAATCACAAAAATCAATATAGACACAGATGGTGCCTTGGTTCTTCATAATATGGATAGGGTTACAAACCCATGAAGTATATGCAATAGCATAAATAAATCATGCCTTTTTGCAATTTATCAATTTCAACTTTAATGGCAGGGGCATGGCTGGGGTGAATAGGCATTTACTTATGACGGATAGGAATAACATTAAGTCATGTATCTATGTGATTTTCAATGATGGTAGGATCAAGTCACTACATATTTGAATAGGACCAAGCGAAAACATCATGAAACTCTTAGAAGAGGGATTTGTATGTGGTAACCTCTTAGGAGAACAATTTCCCCCAAGAAGGATATCTTCCTTGACACTAGGTGTAACATAGATGTTCACTTTAATGGTATGTGAGAAGTTGGCCATATTCCCCTCTTCATATGCATTAGGGGTAGGGATACCATTTTTGAACCAATCGATTTGACCATGGGGGATAAAGTCTTTTGACTCAACAACATACTAGTTAGTGGGACAAGGTTGCTAAGGTAGAAAGTAGGAATAATGATGCATATCGTCCCAAGAGTAATTTGGTGTGGTCAGGGACTCCATGATGTCTTCGTCAAAATGAAAGACTTGGATGCGAGAACTGACACTACCAGATGAAGTGGTGTGGGATGGGAAAGTGAACCCATTATCAACATGATTTTATGAAGAGGAC
>CBVK0102234994.1:0-15719 GCA_900067695.1 Picea abies
TTTTAGGGAGTCTGAAAAGAGCTTAACTATGGACTCTGTGGGGGTTCCTTCTTCGTAAGTTTAGTCCCTCAGGCCCGGAAAAGGGATAAAATTATACCTAAGAGTACTCTTCTAGAGAACTGAAGTTCCATAGAGTATACCTTTGTTCGTACAGTTGACCGTTCGGACCGAAAAAGGGGTAAACTAAAGCCAGACAAACGTGACTTCAAATTTTAGTTTAACGAGCGTGAAAGGCCACAAGATCGCTCGTCAATATTTTCATGTTTAGAGGGTCTGAAAAGGGCTTAAGAGAAGACCCGTAGAGGTTACTTTTCTCAGTTAATCCAGACGAGATCGAAAAGCATAAATGTAGTCTCGTTGGATGTTGCTTTCGGATCTCAAAGAGAGCTTGAAAAACAACAAAGTTAGCTCATGATCGACACTTTGTGGATCAATGCCGGGTATCTCCTCGGGGGAGCAGTATGCTCCGACGAAAAAATTGTCTATGGCGCTAGGGGTTCTAGAGATATTGATCGGTATGGTTTCAACGATGTTTTCCATATTACCCTCAACATAAACCTCATGTGTAGCTAAGGGATTAATAGGACAAGACCTATCTCTAGTCATAGTCAAAGTGAATTCCACTGCTTCGATTCTTCTTAACTCTGGGAGGAAGTATGATCTATGATGAAGATCATCCCAGGGTTTGTTCGAACTAGTCATTGCTTCAATTATAGCTTCATCAGAGGGCAAGACTAAGTCTAATGAATCGGTGTGAGCGAGAGAACCCTGAGCCCAAATAGGCTCTAGAAGTGGATCAAACTCTTGTGCAAGAGTTGGATCAGTGTTGGTTGAAGCTTGCTGGACTAAAGAGTACGCTACTTCAGCTACGGACAAGGGCATGGACATTCTCGAGTGCCCTATCCCATCCATCATGGCCGATGGGGAAGGAAGTATCCACGGATCGTCAAAGTAAGTCGTGCGGAATGACAAAACTTGAAAAATCTCAACCTTATGGTGATTGGATATAAACTTGACACTGCCTCGAGGGGAAGGGTAATCGGAGGTACCCATCAAAGATGGGTACAAACCAACCCCTACGTTGACTACACCTAGTTGAGGATTATCAATCATCGGGACCGTGGATGCCCCCAATGAAGGGTCAAGTCGGGAGAAAGACAATTGATCGATGGTCACAATCTGGCCCTCGTGTGGAAACAACAAGACCCAGAAAACTGTAGCAACCACAACTTGCATGGAATAAGTCCAACTCTTCCCTAACAAGAGGTTATAGTCGAGGGGCACATCGACTACTTCTACCTCGACACACATGGTCTTCCCTCCTAACTGCACCGGGAAAGAGTGAATGATACCATGTGGTCAAAACAAACGACCATCGAAAGCAGTGAAGAGAGTAGGTGACAGAGACAAAACAGGCTGGCCAATGGCCTTCCAACATGCCAACGACATAACACATGTTGAGGCACCCTCATCAAACACCGTGCAGAAGATATTTTGAGTAAAATTTTTCATGGGATAAGCCACTACTATCTGAAATGCTATGTGGTAAGGCAGATGAGGTTTTAGGTCGGTTGTATACAACATTATTGTACCCGGATTACATGTCTCGCTAGATCCTAAAGTGGTTAACAAGGCTTTCCTCTGGGAAGGGCAGCTTTAGAGGACCTCCAAAGCAGACATCGCACAAGGGGTTTGTGATAAATCTTCCACCACAGAATAGTTCTGGGCGGCCCTTGTGTTTGGGTTGTGAGAAGATTTTTTGAATGTGCCTTTGGGGATGCGTGTCATTGTTTCACCCAATGTCTTCTCAATTTGTAGAGAAAGAGATGGGAGTTCAGCTTCTTTGCCCTTCTCAGAAGTGCTTGGTTTACTATATTCAAGTGCTCTAGTTGATATAAAAGCATCACCCTTCACCATATATACATTCGTAGATGTAGGGTTGTTCAAATATGGAGAGGGTCCTTGGCTGTCCCTTTCCATGCTTGCAGAGGATTGGGTTAGATTTTTCCTATGTTGAAATGGATTGGTTAACATAGCAGGCTATTGCTGCGTCACAAACTTTTGGGCTTCTACAAGCCGATGACATAGATGGGTCGAGTGATCTTCCAAGCATAATTTGAATGGATACCTTTCCTTTCGTTTCTCAGTGTTGTCCCCGCTAGCATTATCAATAGGTTTCTTATCCCCCTTACCCTTCTTTCATTGTTTTTTCTTTCCTTCAAGCTGTTGGGTGGCCTTTGGATTAGTTGATTGCACTATGTGTACATCCGACGTTTTGGTAGGGGGAGCAGCCAAAGCAGTAGTTTGGCTGGCCACTGTGTGTTGTATAGACAATTGTTGCAACTGATTCGGTAGTTGCTCATTAGGCTTTGTTTGTGCTGAACCAATAATACCATCAGCAAGTGGCCCAACTCTCGGTTTGGTTTTATCAATTATTGAGTGTGGTGCATCTGGCAAGATCTCATATAATAAACTGGACTGAGAATAGATTAGCTCAAGTTGTTGATCTCTCATGATGGTGTCTTCTTCAGAAAATACTCCTGACGTCATGATGTCTTTGGACAACTGTGGGACCAAAGACTTAAGAAACCACTCGAGCATGAATGCTGGTGGGACTGGTACCTTAATTAAACTCTTTCTGCGTCTCCATTCTCGAATGTGATCATAGATATGGTCTGCTTTAGTTTGTGAGAAATTGGCCAGCAATTCGATGCCAGCATCATATCTCACAGGCAACTGGGAATGGTTTAGGAAATCCATCGCTAGTTCACCGAAGGAAGAGTATCTTGAGCGGTCGAGCTCAATGTACCATTTCGCAGCACTCCCAATGAGAGTACGTTGAAACAATCGCAAATGTACAGAGTCATCTTTCAATGAGTTAGATGAGCACCAAAGATGGAAGATAGTCACATGATCTCCTAGATCTTTGTTAGGCTTGGCTTCGAACTTTGGGATGTCCGAAGGAAACTTTGTCGGCATAGGAGGCCAACACAGATCATGATAGATAGGGTCATTCAAAAGCCTTGTCAAGTCTAAAAAATGCAAGGTTTCTAGGAAGGGTAGTTTGGTTTGTTGGTGATAACCTAGGAAAAAGAGGCATGGAGTTTGACTGGTAGCAGGTTGCCAGGAAAAGTTCATCTACTGACCCAGATTCTGGTAGAAACCATGGCCATGGCCAGCATATGGATTTTTTATGTGAGGAGACATCATTGGCGGATTTCCAAAATAGAACATAGATGGTTGGGCATGCATTACATTTGAAGGACTTTGGGAAGGATTGCTCCATTTCGGTCCCATGGGGATAGGCATAGTGCTTTGTTTGGGGTTCCATTGATTATGAAAAGAATTACCCCAGATCGACATTCCTGATGAGGGAACTGATCATTACCAAGAATTCCAAGGCCCTGCTGCGGAAGAATTTCTTGGGTGTGCCCCCTGTGCAGGAATAGTACCCTGCATAGGAATAGGTTGTCTGAAACTGGGGTTTCCCCCAGTTGGGAAAGTAGCTGACGAGAAGGCATTGTTACCAAACGCACCGAACAAATAAAATGGTGTTGAACCTACCGGCACATTATGCGAAGGTGTTCCTTGACTCCCCACTCTAAGTAAACTATGGTGTGCAGGTTGCCCGGTGGTTTGTTGATGCGAGCCACCGAGTGAAGGGGACGAAGGAGGTATATGACCTCCCCCAGAAGGGAAAGTGTTAAAAGGAGTAGGAGTGCCCCCCATGTGTCTTTCAAGAGGAGTGTTAGAGCTCCCTACCCCCAGAACTGAAGTTAATGAAGTGGAGTAGGAAAGTGCAGGACTGGTACTTGAACTAGGCATCTCATATGAGAATAGAGGGTCTATCGCACTTGGTGTGAAAGGGGTTGTGGCCGTCGCCAAAGAAGGGATCAGACCATTCTGCGATGTAGAGGCGATTGAGACCATGGTGGATCAGACCGATGACAGTGGTTAGGAGGTGGAAACTCTCCTGTGGTGACAACCATAGTCGGAATTGAAGAATTCCCAGAAGGAGTAACAACATTTGTTTCCATTGCTATGTGTGACACTGTCTAGCTCTCGTAAGGATGAATCAGTACGATGGTAGGTGTCGAAAGATCAGTGGTGGAGGTTTCAACCAAACCAAAAGCTTGCACTCCAAGGTCTAAAATGGTTGATTCCTCTGGATGTTGTTCGGGCACAATTTCTTGTGACCCAATCGCTTCAAAAGACCCTTGTTGGTCTAGCTTTCGCCTTAGTGGTGGCGGGGGTGGCTCCAGTGTAACCGGCGGCAGGCCAAGAAGCCTTCGTGACTGGCAGAGCTCATGATCCTCCACTATGTGAGAAGATCAAAGACACACTAGGGTAGTCTAACCATTCAAAAACAATACGCACTAAAAAATTCCCTAGAAGATAAGATAGGCAAACACTAAATTAATTGGAAGAACAGTTACAACAACCAACACTAGAGCAACTTACCCATGCAAGTGCAACTCGAAAACGGAAGCACCCTCTGGGTATAATTTTCAAAGCATGGCTCGATGTCTATCCTAGGTACTGTGGTATACCCCCATAGTCACTTGTGTATGTCCCTAAAAAACATAGGCAACTAGGTTGCCAGCGCACGAACAGTCACTAGGCGGGTAAAGTCGAAAGTCGGGTAGACCACAATGAGCAGGGTATCGAGCCCGAAGCCTGTCAAGGGTATCGAAAGAAAGTGTTCTGGAAGAAAAATGAGGACCTCGAATGCATTCGAGACCCATGATGCCTCATGGCAAATGCAATCGACGGAATCCCAAAACAAGCCCTCTATATGTGTTCTCCACTACGATTGGTTTAGCTTTGGAGGGGTTATCTCCACTACCTTTCCACACACAACCTCGTGTTTATCCCCTGTGTTAGAGGGGGATCCTGGATAACTTTCACAATACTGGACTTGGACACTCCCTAACTCCGACTCCAATGTTTGATTTTAATGGCCTTGAAGAGTTTCCTCTCCAACCCAATCCAAGGCCCTAATCCTGAACTAATTGGTTAACCCTACAAACATAAAATTCTAATAAATTTTAGATTTAGCGTTAATTTTATGGCTTGTCTTATGTCAAGGGGTATGAAGGTGAAACTAATGATGTTTGAAAGACAAAAGTAAAAAATGAACAGAAAGCTGGAAACAAAAACTTCACTTAATGCAAATTTTCAACAACTTTTCAAAATTTTTTATTTTTATTTTTTCTAAGATCTTTTGAATCAACAAACTTAAAAAAAGATTTCAATCTACTACGAACTACTTACGATCTAAGTAAACTATCAATAACTTAAGAAAACAAATATTTTTCCTTGGCTACTAATGCAAAATGTCCTCCAACTTCTTTGCTTTGTATCTCTTCTTGCACAAGGATGGCTAAAGGGTTGGGACAATGGGAATGTGCAATTGGGCAGATTTTCTTTACTCTTATTCTCCTCCTCCAAATAGGACCCCTAACCATTATTTTATAAGCTAGAATAATCTAGGTATTTGGACGAACCCTCATCCATGCATAGCCGGGATTTTCAGTTAACTCACCCAAAGTTGTGTGTTCCGTCGGAAACTTTCCTTTTTTCATGCTTTTGTCGGTCCACACGGGCTGTTTGAGGTCAGCTAGAATGTACACACATGCAGTAATGGAGTAGGGCACGTGGGACCTTATAAAAGAGGTTTTTTAAAGAGTTGCTCAGTAGTGATTTGGAAAAGAAGGGATCTAAGATGGCCTCATGCCAGGTAAGCATGTATGGTGTATATTAGGGTTATAACAAAAAGTATGAGGTTGGAACATGTGATAGCCGAAATGCTTTGTAAAATGCATGTGTGTGTTGGGAACAAGGAGCGCACCAAGAAGGAACCTGCAAACAATCAAACATCTGCCTAGAATTTACCATTTCTAAGGTAGGCATTCCCACGCCCAGACTACAAGTGATTGAAATCATAAATGAAAGTCATGGACACTAATTATACACCGTGGATCCATGTCATCAATATCCTACATATCCACCAGGAATACACTGTGGACCTATGTATTAGAAAGTTTAAATCTAGACACAACCACGAGACATACAAACTGGATCTGTGTGTCAATACAAATCATAAATACTCCATCGCAACCTCGACCCAAAAGACAAGATCCAGGGTATTCAATTCCATTGTCCGTAAGTATGAATCTAACCATGTGATTATAGGTGTTGAAGCCGAACATGATAGAAACCACTTGATTACCATCCATTGATGAAAACCGTTAACAAGTGCGAGGGAAATCACCATTGATGTAAAAGACTCCCAAGGTACCTTAGTACAATCCAACGAATGTGAATAAATGAGTTGAAGTAGAACACTTGATGGAATCTCTCGATCGGGGAATAATGATGTGAATCCACTGTCGAAAGCGAAGAAACCTACCATTGAGGCATGCAGGCTCTAAGGTACTAAATGATTTCTAAGTCTTGTTCCTGGATGCTGAGTTGAAGTTGATAGGAAAATACTCGTCACAGGAGGGCCTTGATATATCCCCCATTAGTGACACGAAATAAGTAACATATTTAAGGTAGATCAAAGTATGAAGATGATTTGAAACTGACACAAGGAAGGTTGACATGGTAGGAATTGACAACTGTAGATGGCCGACTCAAGAGAGGACTTATTCGGACTGCTCTTGAACATATGGATGACACGACAATAGTCTTGGCAGCATTGACTCAAAGACGACCCAAGATATAAACTTGCCGAAAGTCAAACGAGAGACAAATGGATTTCCCAACCTGGATTCAAATGATGAAAAAGGGGGTGTCATGTTCAAGAGCGACTATTCACTGCCACTAACACGGATACAGAGAAACATTTATTTCCCAATTTTTCCCCCACCATTTCTGGCGAGTACCTCTTTATTTTTACATAAGATTGAGGAGGCTAACATATGCTTGTAATGTAAGCTCATCCGTTGGACGAGTCCCTTGGAGTATTTTTAACGAACCCTAAGAAGGAGTGGTTCGGTCCCATGTGGGTCTTTCGATGTTTGTTTAACGAGTCTAAACATAGAAAACTCGAGAGGTTTTCATGTTTATAGAGTCTGAAAAACACTTAAAGAGAACTCTCTCAATCCATTTTTCATAAAATAGTTCGACGGGACTGAAAAAGTGATAAACTATCGCCCATCGAACGTTTTATTCAAATACTTTTACGAGTGTGAACAGAACAAGGTCGCTCAGCAATATTTTCATTTTTATGGAGTGTGAAAAGAGATTAATGATACTCCATGTGTGTCACTTTTCGTGTTACCATGATGAGTACAAAAATACGACAAAAGTATACTCGGTTGCATTCTCACAAATTTTCGAGTACGAGAACGAACGAAGAGTGAACTCGGGGTTTTTCTAAAAAATCCTAAAAGGTATTGATATGCGTAACGAAGAGAAAACAAATGATGGAACAAACATTCATAATCTGTTAATTAGGACCCTAGTCTTCTTTCTACAAGAAACAAGACACTCACGAGGCTATTAGACTTGAGGGTTTATAACAAAAATGCATTTATATAATATAAAATATTATGATAAAAGGTAAAAACTGAAATAAATAAGAGTAAGAGATCTTTTTACCATTTCATTTGCATTTGGTCAAGAAATTGTCTAAAACCCCCTTTTTTACCCCTTACTTCGGTTGTCGATTGCAAGGAGCACAGGTGACCATTCGGTGAACGGTCTTCGTCAAGACGGTAAGATCTTCATCCTCTTCTTTTTGAATGGATTGAAATTCATTTTTAATGGTTAAAAGATGTTTTCTGGGTGAGTTTTTGGGCAGGTAGGCGTGCGTTGGGGTGGCCACAGGTGATTAGTATCGGGCCCTGTGGAAATCAAGCATTTCCACAGGTGCCCAATGGCTCACCTGTGGAAACACCGCACTGTAATTGAAGCCCGGTTGCAGCGGCTGAAAACCCAAAAAGAAACTCATGCGTTGGACCAAAAAAAATTCAAAAAATGATGATTAAAGTTGCTAACGGTCTTCTCTCATCTCCATGAAGGTGTTTGATTTCCAAAATGTTGGACAGGAGAGAACGAGAGCACGAGGATGATGAATTCATGGATTTGAATGATCTAGGAACCGTTAATTCCCTTCGACAGTGTTAAAGTTATTGAAAATCCAGGGCATGAGATCCCAACTAAGACTATTAGAGTACTTGGTCCACATGTGGGATGTGAACCAACAAGTGTTTCATGTGGGTGTCCATGTTCTTTCCTTTGACATCGAAGATATTTACTTTTTGACAGGGCTATCTCATCATGGGGCACATGTGACCCTAACAGGGGGTCGAGGTGGTGGCTTGCTTATGATCAAGTACATTTGTCAGTATTGCAAACCTAAGGCCGAGAGGCACAAAGGTAAAGTGGCCATCTGAAGAGTTCGGGATCTGACTCTTAGAACCATTATTTTTACTATTGCACGGATGGCAGGAAGTGCTTCACTGCACATGGCCCTCGAGAGTTATTTTCAATATGCCCTTGAATGCACAGAACCTCGAGTGTTCAATTGTTGTGACGGTATGCTCCGTAGTATGAAGACACAACTCACTAAAATCAAGAATGGAGACCTAAAGCAGTTTGGGTATGGGTTCATTTTGGTGTCTTTCTTCTTAGAAAGAGCCCCTCATTTGTGGCTCCAGGTAGAGTGGGGAATACCAGCCCCATGAGATCCAAGAATGAAACAATGGTGTGACCTTATGGCTCTACATGTAGCGGGCCCCATTTTCAAGTACAATGATGCATTTTTTGACTGGTTAAGGACCCAAATTTTGATGATTGATGATTACGCGTATGTCGGACTGGAATTTCGGGGAGATCCTGACTTGGTTCTCCCTGAGGGATTTCAGTAGGGAAAACTAGATAAGAAAGACATTTTTTTTATAGTGTTTTTGTGGATTTTTAGGATATAAGATGTTTTTTGTGTTTTCGATATAAAGACTAATCAAAAAAATTTGACCATGCAGATGTAGGGCCACACCGGCCTCCCGAGACATCTCCAATCCAGAGACGAGGAGAGGCAGGTGTAGTAGCAGGGTGGGATGCTGGTGACTATGAGGCAATGGAGCAGAACCTAGAGGGTCTACCAACAGGAATTCCTGACATCTCGATCGAGGATATCCCGAGGCACTATCAATGTCATATTGTAGGCGTGTCTGTCTCACTTAGTTCGTTACTTCGTAGGGTGGCACGAGAAGTAGTATGCTATCGTGAGCAGCATCCATGATGCTATTTTGTAGAAGCCATGGGCTTCATATTTTGATATTTTGGTCCTAGGATGGATTTTTTTTTTGTAAAACACTTTATCGTTATATATATACATGAGGCTTCTACCAGATTACTCTGCTTCTATATACAATGTGTAATCTGTGATTGGATTTATAAATGTCTCAAATGTCTGTCTAACACATAATTATCTAGAGCATCAGTTAATGTATTTAAACATATAGGAATGTGTTGATATTCAATATAATAAAATAATGTTCCAAGAGGCGAATTTGTAGATATACCCGTAACGAAGTAGGAATTCGGATAGTATAGACATTACTTAACTGGAGCACTACTAGCTATGAATCAAGTCGTACAATGAAGTGATGAATCCTAAGTGAAATAACATCAGTCAATAATTTGATGACCGCGCTATATTCTGCTATATTATTGGTTGCACGACCGAGGCAAACACCTTGTAGAACAATAAGTTCATTGGTAGGTGCATAAATTGCCCAAGCAACAAAAGATAGGTTCTAAGTACTACGACTAGCACCATCAGTGAAGCCAATGTAGGGTAGAGAAGATGCCGACATCTGGAAACCAAGAACATCGTAAGGTAAGCAGTTGGGGGTAAACCAAATAATGAAAAGCACACAAAAGTATGATACAGTAAAAATACAAGTGCTCATGCAAAGATGGTTTAAGCATAGTACTTCTTCAAGTAAAGCCCATTTCTAGGTTCACTCAAAGGAATGTTATCATAATCTACTAACTCATAAGATCCCTTCTCCAACACTCGTTTGACAATATAAGGGTCGTGCCACATAGCCTCAAATTTTTTTACCCCTAGTAAATCATGATCCTGTTCATAGAGGAGAACTAGATCACCTTCAGAGAAAACAAGTGGCTTGACATGTTTGTCATATTGGGATTTTATGCGTTTCTTTTGGGTTTCAATAACCAGGGTGGCATCACGATGGGTTTCATCTAATCACATAAGATACAATAGACGTTCTTCATCGATAGAGGTGTTGGGAATAAGTTCAATGGCTAGCTTCAATGACGGTATCTCACATTCAATTGACAAAACAAATTCTATACCATACACCAACTAAAAAGGCGTACATCCTATAGCGAACTTCACGGATGTCCGATATGCCCACAATGCTGAAAATAACATCGTGTGCCAAATTGTCTTGTGAATTCCTATTATCCATCGAAGCATAGTGATGAGAACTTTGTTTATCATTTCAACTTGGCCATTGGCTTGTGGATAGTAGGGGGTTGAGTTTTCATGTTGAAGACCCAACTTTTCAGTAAGATCGGACATCATGAAATTTAGAAAATGACTACAGTGATCAGTGACGATAGATTGCGGGATTTTGAATCGTGTGATGATATGATTGAATATGAATAGGGTTGCATTTTTTGTTATATTATCAAATGTAGGCATCACCTCGGCCTATTTTGTGAAATAATCCACGGCTACGATAATGTATCCATGCCCCCCGACCAAGTGAGGGTTACAGGTCATGAAATCAATGCCCCATTTTCTGAAAGGTCCAACGGAAACTATAGGGTGTAAAGGATAAGGATGTGATCTTATTTTGTTATTGTATGTTTGGCAAGAATGGCATTTTTGGACGGCGATAATACAGTCTTTAAATAAAGAAGGCCAAAAATACCCTTCTCGTAAGATCTTCTAGGCAGTAGCATACCCAAACATATGACCACCACATGCTCTAGAATGGCAGTCATTCAAATCTTTCTCAGCCTCATCATAGGTGAGACATCGTCAAAAAATGGAGTCAACCCCACGGCGATAAATAGTGTCACCGAGGATAATGTACTGATGGGATTGATAATGTATGCGATGATGGTCAGTGCTAGACAAATCGGGCTGGAAAGTTTGAGTCTGGAGATAAATAATGATATCTCCGTACCAAAGGTCATCAGAGCTAATAAAAAAAAGGGATTCGTCTAGTAAAGAATCCTCTTCTATATTTTTTGTATCAGTGCATGGAAGGTCACATATCAGTTCGACAAACACCAAGGATTTATTAGACTTAGCTCGTTCAAACTCTAAGTTGAACTCCTGGAGAATCACTATCCATTTGGATTACTTGCCCCCTAGAAATTGGCGTGTAAGAATATGATGCATAGGGTTGCAATCGAAAATTACAATGGTCTTGTGTAATAGGATATAGTGACGGAAACATTTGACAGCTTGAATAGCTGCCAAGGCCAGTTTTTCAACATGTAAGTATTTGGCTTCGGTAGTCATGAGACTTTGAATCAAATAATAAATGACATGTTCATCGTGTAAATCATCTTCTTGGAATAAGACCATAGCAATGGTAGAGTCTAAAGCAGTGAGCTAAAGGAAATAATCTCGACTATAATCAGGCGAGAAAAGTAGTGGGGTACGGGTTAAAATAAGTTTGAAATATTCAAAGGCTTTGTTGGCAGTGGTGTCCCATATGAACTCAGAACCTTTCTTCAACAGTTGAGTAAATCCAAGCGTTAACTCAACATAGTTTGGGATAAAATGACGTAAAAAGTTTTCCTTCCCTTGCAAACTTTGTAGCTGGCGAAGTGATCAAGGAGGAGGGAGATTGAGAATCGCCTCGACCTTCAAGGGATCTACCCTAATTCCTTGACGTGACACAATAAATCCCAGGAGTCAATCAGACTCCACACAGAAGACACATTTGTGTGGGTTTAAGCGTATGTGATAGAATCGACAACGAAGGAAAATGGCTCGAAGGTGTGCCGAATGGTCACTACAATTCATGGAATGCGCTGACAGGTCATCAAGATAAGGTTGTATAATGTTATTGATATCATGAAAGCGTAAGACATAACACGTTGGAAAGTCACACCGATGTTCTTCAAACCAAAGGGTAGTTTCCGATAGGCGAAGGTGCCCCAAGGACAAATAAAAGTGGTTTTGTGTTGATCTGCGGGTAAGATGTTAATTTGATTATATCCGGAGAAACCGTTCATCAAAGAGAAGATTTCACTCCCGGTGAAATTGTCAACGATCTTGTCAACGAAGGGGGTGGGAAAGTTGTCCTTAGGACAATCTTTGTTAATATCCCTATAATCAATGCATACACGGATCGTACCTTGTTTCTTGTTAACCAGAACTAGATTGGATACCCAATCAGTTAAAGCCACAGGATAAATATAGCTGGCTTTAAGAAGTTTTTCAACCTCAAGCTTGATAGCGGCTGCTTTACGGCGGTGGATAGGGTGGAGTCTCTTCCAGACAAGTTTAGCACCTGGGTACATCTTAAGTTCATGTACAATAATATCGGGGTCAATACTCGACATCTCTTCATAGCTCCATGCAAATATGTCACGAAACTCCTGAAAAGGGACTTATACGTGACAACCTCATCGGTGGAGCACAAAGCTCCGACGTGAACATTTTCGACAACTCCATGTTTAAAGGATATGTCAAGGGGGATGGTGGGTGAAATATTAATCAAGTTCCCTTCATATAACACATAGTGTGTAGACTCGGGAACAAAAGAAACGACAACAATGGTCGATTGAGTTGAGGTCCGTTGGTAACTCTCTAAGGTGTGTTTCTCCAGGAAGAGGATGGAATGATGATGCCCATCATCACATGGGTGTCTTCCATGGACATAATAAACATGATCATCTTTTCCGTAGGAAAAATAACGTGCAACTGATCAGGAGATGAATCAACAAGAGAGGGAGTAGAAGGGTTGGTCGATTGAATGGCTTGATAACCAGATTCAACCAGACTTAGAGGCATATTGTTTCCATAGTGAATATAATCAACAGGTTCGGGTACAATCCACGGGTCAGAAGACGCGGGGGTTTTGCGGACAGAGGTGGAAATCATGTTAATCGAGGCAACCAAAGGAGGTGTAACATCGGGTCGTGGGATCGGGAATGTACCCATCAAAGTTGAATCTTTTAGTAGACCCACATCAACATTTGCATACCCATGGGGCGTCTTGGAAATGAAGGGTACATTTCTAGTACGAGTATCAGAGTTCAAAAAGGTCAGTTGATCTACTGTAACAAATTTTCCCTGGTGTGGGAAACGTACAACACGGAAAAGAGTAGACACAACTGCATGCTTGGAATTAATCCAGCTACAGCCAAGTAAGAGGTTGTAATAGAGAGGTGCGTCAAAGACCTCGACTTCAACGTTGACCGATTTTCCTTCTAACATAATAGGCAATGAGGGGAGTACACCGTAGGGTTTAAAGCCAGATCCATTGAAGGCTTTGAGCATGTTGTGTGATTCAGTTAAGGGAGGAGAGCCAATGGATTTCCAATAGGAAACAAACATTATGCATGTCAAGGTACCCTCATTTGAAATACAAGTTGAGGGGGTAACCTTGGAATGTGATCTTCCAGATCAAAAATTATTAAATTCATATCCGTAGGGTCAATTCCACCAATAGCCTTTAACATAGCCTTCCATTGAGTGGGACAACGTTGAAGGACCTCGAGAGATGACATCACGGAAGGTGCTTGTGCTAGATCTTCTACAATACTGTAGTTCTGAGCAACACGTGCATGAGGATTGAAGGCAGACTTTCAAACAACACCCTTTGGGGGGGGCGAAGAACTGTATTATGTCTCGGTCATTTGAGATGAAGAGGACCATTGGTAGGTGGAGTCGAGGGAGACTTTTGAACCAGCGAAGGTGAGGTATCATCAGTTTTCTCCTTTGAGGAAGATTAATCTATGGCCCAAGTGGTAAGTGTGACATCATTATTTTTTGAATCACCAGTACACATAAGGACATAGGAGATAGTAGAGGAAGAAGGTTGATCATGGATGACAAATTGAGCCTATTGTTGAGAAGGAAAGGGCTAAGACAACACGATAGGTGTAGGAGGTTTTGTGGTCCCTTGAAGGAATTTTGTAACCTCGACACGTCTTGGACAGTCCTTTGTGTAGTGATCATCACCACAGATAAGGAAAGGATAGCGAGGTTTACATTTTTCCTTATCATCGATAGATTATGACTTGGTCTTGTCAGATTGTAGGTTGTTATTTTTATCCTCTTTATTCCTACCCTTCCCTTTTTAAGATTTATTCTTATCGGTATGAGTATATTGAACATCGTTCACTTCTGAAGTTTCACCGGTGGAAGGAGTGGGAGTGGGAGCAGTTTGAACATTAGAAGCATGGGATTTGGGATTGGTGTGAGAGGTCTGCGTAGAGTGAGGTTGAGCATGGAAGGTGCCAATCACATAGTCAACCACATGAGAAGAAGCAGGGGTAGTTGAGGTAGTGGTGGTAGAAGGACGAGGAGCGTCAAGGATCAAATGATAAAGAATACACATTTGTGAATAAATGAGATCGAGGTACTAAGCGTGACTAATCGCCTGTTCTTCTGTGACAACTCCACCCATGGAAATGTCACGAGATATTTCATTCACGAAGGATTTCGTGAACCATTCTGCCAATAACTAATCGGTAAGATCGATTTTGATTAAACGTCGTCTTCATCTCCACTCATGAATGTGATCAAAGATGTGAGTGGCTTTATTTTTCTTGAAAGAACTCAAAATCTCAGTTCCCATTTCATAACGGATTGGAAACTGGTAGTGAGTGAGGAAAGCCATGGCGAGGTTATTAAAGTTAGTGAAGAAGCCTCGTGGTAATTCTATATACCACTTTGCGTCTGAACCTATGAGAGTTCGTTGAAAAAGACTTAATCGAATGGATCCATCCATCAAAGAGTTGGATGAACACCAAAGGTGGAAGGTCATTACATGATTGTTTGGATATTCTCCTAGTTTACCATAGAACTTAGGGATGTCCGATAGTAATTTGGCTGGTATGATGGGCCAATGAGGAGAATGATGGATAGGATCATTCAAAATTCTAGACAAATTGGGTAAGTCCAAACTGGCCAAAAAAGGCAACAGACATTCACTTTAGGATACTGGTGACTTTGGGGAGGAAGTCTTGTTGGTATACTAGTAGGACCATAAGAAGTTTGCACATAAGGTGAAGGTCCTGACAGATTCAGCCTGCGATGAGGGGGCATATATCCCATAGGTTTGGATTGATTAGGGATGTTCCCTTGAAAAGGGACACTAGAATGAACGTTCAAACCCCAAATGGGATTGGAAGAACTGAGATATGACTGGCCCGAACTAGGGGGTATGAAAGATCTAACTTGAGGTTGTTATCCCCCAGATGATTGTGGATTTACCTGGATGAGAAGATTCCAATACTGTCCTAATGATCGTGGAATGTTTTTTCCATAAGGTGGGGTAGGACTTCCAAGTGGGGGTTGTCCTTGAAGTGGAGGTTGTGTTCCAATTTGGATGTGATCTACAAATTGAGTTTTCCCCCAGTGTTATATTGTCCTCCAATGAGAATCTGAAAACCAGAAGTGAATGATGGAGTAGAACTCCCAATAGGATTGGAGCCAAATCCTCCCAAAAAGGGTGGATAAGACCGTGAGATCGGAAGAG
>CBVK0102234995.1:0-12413 GCA_900067695.1 Picea abies
TAACAATTGTCTAAGTAAGCAAGAGTTTCACTAGAGTAGGAGTGTGACTCTTTTGTATCCCAAGACAGAGTATGGGTATGATCTATGTGAAGAGGTGTAATATGGATGAAGTATTCTTGGTGTGCCAATCAACCAATTAAGGATCATTGTGTTGTTTCATGACCTCATGAGGTTAACAGTTAGAAGATATGATGAGGCATCCTATGGGGTTGTCACACTAGATACATATCTTCTGCATATAAACATAAACACAATGCTTCTATTTATAACAATTTGTGCTACAAAATATCTTACCCATCACAACTATATATATTACATTTATTTTGAGTAAATAAAATATCTTTGTGGGATTCAACAGTTCTTTACGAGTGAAAGTTAGAAACTATTAGTTTAGTAGGAGAAAGGCATTTATTTCATACTACTGATTTGACTTAATTTCAACACATGCCCTCAATATTTACTTCCCTAAACTAATAATAACCATTTGAAGCATGGTTTGAAAGAAAGTTTAGGATTGCAAGGTTGAAATAATATCTAATGTATCATTCAAGTGTTTGTTGAGGTGGATGAGTTTCATATCTTATATTAGTTACTCAAAATTCTCCTTTGGAAATTCTTATCGTAAAATATTTTTATTCTCTCTTTTTCCTCATTCAAATCTAACAATATCCTTCTTAACCATATAGCTTGACAAACTAGTGTTTTCTACAACCTACTTTGTTTCTGCTATGGAAAGTGACATAATGAGTTGTTTCTTTGAAACTAATGAAACATGTCCTAATCCAATTTATAACACATATCCATATGTTCTCTTTCGATCATCTATATCTCATCCTCAATCAGTGTCACTATAGCCAACTAACTTAAAGCTATCTACTGCAATATGAAAGATTCCATGGCTTTTGGTGCCATTCACATACCATAAATTTCTCTTTCCTACTTTCCTTTGGTGTCTCCATAAACATAGAAATTAGATTGGTTTCATGCATGATATGAGGCTTTCTTGTTGTTATATACGTCAAGTTTCCAACCATACTTTTATAAAATGTTGGATACACATCGTTGCTGCAATTATCTTTCCTTAGTTTCAAACTTCTTGTTTCTCGTGTTGGCACTAATTCCTATTAAACATAGTAAATATATTTAATATATCCTCTACACACTTAGCTTGAGATAAGGGGATTCTTTCATTCATTTTTTTAACCTCAATACAAATAAAGCATCTCAATAAGCCCAAATCTATCATTTCAAATTCTTTCTTCATTGCTATTCTTAATTCTTCTATGGAGAGAATGACATTTCCTATAAAAATCATATCATATACTTATAAGTAGATGATTAGAATTTGATCTTAATTGTTGACTTTTATGTAAAATTTTGGCTCACTTATGCTATTACTAGAACCATTGTTCAACAAATATGAGTCAATGCGACTATACAAAATTCTTGCATGAGCTCGTACAATTCTTTCTCCAACTTATACACTTTTGTTTCAAGTCCTAGAGTCTCAAAACTAGGGGGTTGTTCAACATGTATTTCTTCCTTTAAAACACCATTGAGAAATGATGATTTTACATCCATTTGATGGAAATTCCATTAGTGTTGAGTTGTTATTATCAAGAAAAATCTTACTCTTTCCATCCTTGCTATAAGAGTGAAGGTTTCATTATAATTTCATCGATGGTTTTGTTTATATCCTTTGACCACAAGTTGTTCTTTGTGTCTTTCAATTCCACCTTTTGCATCATTCTTGGTTTTATAAACTGACTTCACACCAAGAACTTATTTTTATGTTGGAAGGTTTACTAGCTCCCACATCTCATTTTTCTCAATTTCTTTCATTTCTTCTTACATGGGATCACACCATTTTATTTATTTTACAACATCTTTAAATTAAATAGGATCATATTAAGAAAATAAATAAAAAATCACCAATTCATTATCATCGTATTCATACTTGGATATATCATAAATCTCCTTCAATATTCGTGTTTTCCTTGAGCTATCATTGCCATGATACATTGAAGATTATGGATTGATTATTCCTTTTGGGATAGGACTACTTGATGGAGAAGTTACTCGAGGACAACTTGGGAAATTGTGAATGGAGGTGCCTCTTGGGAGACACATTATGATCCATGTTGAATTCCAATTCTTTGATGTATTGCTAAGGTAATACCTTGTGTTCCATTTTATAACTCCATAAGAGATATTACTGCACCAACATGACATATTGTTTTTCTCTTTCATGATCATTACATGCTCCATCTTCAACAAAGGTCACATTTTTTTATGACTAATAAATCGTTTTTGTTAGGATTATATAGTCTATATGCCTTTGAATTCTCATTATACCTAATAAAAATGCATTTTTCTCTTTTATCACCCCATTTTTGTCTTCATTCCTTGGGTACATTTTCATATTCCACACAACCAAAATATGATAAGTGTTGAACACTGGGATTTTTGTTGCTCCACCTCTCTTGTGGAATCCTGTTACTAAAAATTTTTGTGGGACATGTTTTCAAAAAATAAACTACAATTGCTATTGATTCACTCTAAAATTCATCTTACTATACTTTATCCATTAGCATTCTCCTAGCCATATCCTAAATGGTTTGATTTTTCCTTTCTACCACACCATTTTGTTGTGGTGTATACCTTGTAGTAAATTGCTTCGTGTTTCTATGTTTTTTACAAAAGTTTATAAAATCATTTGATATTTATTTTCCTACTGTATCATCCCTTAGAACCTTTATGCATTATCAACTCTATTTTTCATCTAGGGCATTGAATTGCTTGAAGATAACAAAGGCCACATACTTATACTTTAAGAAATAAACCCATTTTTTTCTACTAAAATAATCTATGAATGTTGTAAAATACTAACTCTTTCCAAGAAAGGGGGTTCTCATAGGACCAAATATATCTTAATGAATCAACTCAAGTGGATCTCTCATTCTCTATGATTTACGATAGGGGAACACATTTCTTTGTTGTTTTCCTAAAACACAACCCTCACATATTTTAGTAGGTTGTTAAATCAAAGGTAGTCCCCTTTCCATTTGCTTCTTATACAACAAATTCAATCCAATTAATCTCAAGTGACCATATCTTATATGCCACAACCTATATTTTTGTATTGTATCAATTTTAAGTGCAACTGAAAATTATTTCTTCATGGTTAAATGAAACATTCTTGTGTTTTTCATCTTGACTACTATAATTCCACTATTTATTCTAGTTATATAAAAATAATGCATTCCCCTTTCCCAAATATACACATATATCCCTTTTGAACTAATTGTCCAACAATAATGAGGTTATGTTTTAAACTAGGGAGATAGTAGACGTTTTGTATTTGTTTATTGTCACCCTTATTGGTGAAAATGCAGATGCATCCTTTACCCATGACTCATACTTTGTTGTTATTCCAAATCCTCACCTGTTTTAAACTAGGGAGATAGTAGACGTTTTGTATTTGTTTATTGTCACCCTTATTGGTGAAAATGCAGATGCATCCTTTACCCATGACTCATACTTTGTTGTTATTTCAAATCCTCACCTTGGATTTCATCGATTCATCAATGCTATAATTCTTTTTTTGTTTCCACCCTTGTTGTTTCTATAACCACTATCTAAGTACCAAACATCCTTGTTACTTTATTATTCTACATTGAAAATGATAAATATATTTTCCTTTTTTCACTTTTAGTATCTTCTCTCTTAATGAAATTTACATTCTACTTTTTTTTTTCCTTAGAAAAAAGCGCAAATTTTGTTCATCATAAAGAGATTAAAATTTACGTTTTGTAGATACATGTGTCCACATGTATTTCCAGAAACAAAGACTGTGGAGACAACAATCTTTGTCAATATTCTGGTACAAGGAAGAAAAAGAGTATTCTTCTTGTTTTCCCAAGTGGCTCAAAACGTTCCTTGATATATTCACTAAATAGTTACATTCAAAATACCCATCTCATAGTATTCAGTAAGGAGACAAATAAATGATACATCTGTGTGCTAAACATATGTCAAAAACATATCCATGCAAAGTGATATCAATTTGTTGTGACTGGCTGTTTTTATATGAATGTATGATGATAGCATTTGAAGAAGTCACCATCCTTGTATTCTTCTACTGTCAATGACCCATAACTCATTTCCATTCCTAGTTTGGAGAGTTGGTCCGCATCATTGTTTCTCTCCATGTAGACATGTTGTAACTGAAAGGCATCAAAAGAGGATAGTAACCTGTGAACTTCTTCTAGAAGAGGAAATAAGATGATATTGTGACATTTCATAGTCTTCCTAGCCCAATTCACAATAATCACAAAGTCACTAAAGATTTGCAGTGACTCCACCCTTTTTTCTATTGCAAAGTGTAATAGTATGTTTAAAGACATAAGCTCAACATAGTTAAAGGTGCCTGGACCCAGACCAATATTTAATTTGAATAAATGTGTGGTGGAAAGGTAGAGAATGAAACAACTCCCACAAAGAGAGTTGTTGTTTCAAGAAGCACCATCAAAGAAGGCCCATGGTTTGGATTGGTCCACCCGTCCTTCCTGAATGTGACGAATAGGAGGGGACCCTTTGACCAATGGGAAGTCTGATAAGATATCGAGCCCCTAAGAAGACATAGATTCAAGGGGAATGTGTTTCTCATGAACGATGGAGGAATTTGCAGCTAGCCACACTCCCTAGTTAACAATAAAAGGTAGATCCTTTATACTTTGATTACCTTCCAAAGGTATCCAATATTTCCATGCCTCCTCCACTAATGGCCCAACCCAACTACATTTCCTATTCAGAAGAGTAAAAAAAGTATACCATACATGTTCAGTGATGGGATAACAGAGGAAAAGGTTTGAAATAGTTCCATTAGTTGCATGACAAAGAGGGCAACAACCAGGCCCTTATGTTTTCCTTTTCTTCATATAGTGTCATGTTGGAACTTTGTTTGAGAGTAGGCACCACATAAATATACAGTCCTTCATTGGACACTTAATCTTCCATATTCATTTCCACCACTAGATGGGATCTTGAGTATATTGATCTATGTTTAGTTGAATTTTTCCCAACTTGGGAGAGTAGGAACAATGCATAACGTGCATCCATACAAGCTCATCATACCTCTCAGTGATCCATATATCTGATGCTTGAAGAGAACTATTGTATAAATTCCATTGCTCCCAATGTTCTTGACCAAGACCAACTTATGCCCCAGATAACCAACCTTGAGGCCAAATGGTAGTGAGATCCTGGTTTGCAATCCGATGTATGAAAGTATACCCATGTGTATGTAACTATTGAGTGATGTGATTTAGAAGTAGATGGATGAGGCCACTCCATAACCATGGATAACAACCATGTGTATGTAACTATTGAGTGATGTGATTTAGAAGTAGATGGATGAGGCCACTCCATAACCATGGATAACAACCAATTATTACCTTAGTTTCATTTCCAATGCTTCATGGTAATACTTCCCCAATAACATGAAAACACATTACATTCACTTTCCAAATGATGGAACCATTGAAATCCTTTTTAATACGACTACGAACCCAATCTAAAATAGAATTAGGGTTGATAAACATGTGAGTCACAACAGAAGTCCATAGGATTCAAGTTTTAAGTATTTTCCAATTAGACTTTGCAACCAGTGCCTCAGAAAATAAGAAGATATTTTTGAGGCCCCACTCACCCAACAACTTTGGGAGAGCCGTGATTTTCCATTTTACCCAAGGGGAAGAGTTTGTTCCTTCAATATTTAGCAGATAAATATGAAGCAAACCCTTTGAATCTTCTTAAGAAAACTTTTGGGAATCCATGCCAAAGACATCCAAAAGACTAGGATTGTTTCTAGTACATATTTCACCAACACTAATCTTCTAGCTCTGGATAGACATCTAAAAATGCAAGACTTGAGCCTTTTTTCCAACTTTACCAATAACCAAATCTAGTTAGATTTTCTATAACTGTTTGGTTTTAGATGAAATCCCAAATATTAAAGTCCCAAATCAAGTGCCAAAATATCATAAGGAAAAAATGACAAATATAGATTCATCTAAATGTCATCTAAATTTTGCATAGATAAGTTTTATTTTCTCTCATTAGCTTGCATACCTTTAGCTCTAGTGAAAAAACCTTGAATATCTTGAAGCTTCAATGAATCTCTAGGCATATCATTGTAGAAAAATAAGAATATCATCTACAAAGAGTAAGTGGGATATTTTGAGTGTGTGAGATACCAAAATTCCATGAAAATCTCCTCTTGATTTGTCATTATCCAGTGCCCTGTTAAGTCCCTCAACTACTACTAGGAAGATAACGGGGTATATTGGACACCCTTTCCTCATCCCATTTTCAGCTATGAAGAAGGGGAAGTCATACCCATTGTTGAGTATTACAAAGGAGACTGGAGAGATTTATCTCATCACCCAAGTTATGAAGGGAACTTCAAACCCAAGGTGAGTAAGTATAAGACGTAAGTAAAGCCATTTTACCCGATCATAAGCTTTGGAAAGATCAATATTTAGTATTGTCGCTTTAATAATTTTTTGTTTTATGCTATGGAGACCCTCCCATGCAACCCCAATAGCTTCATGAATTTTTCATCCAACTAAAAACCCAAATTTCTCTGGAGAGATGGTGTTAGATAATATAACCTTTATCCTTCGGGCTATGATTTTTTCCACAATCTTCTATAAACAGTTACAGAGTGATATTGGCTGGAAGTCATCAAAATATTGTTGGGAATATGCATTTGGAATAAGGGATATAAAGGTATCATTTACAGGAGCATGCATTGTCAGGAAATGCAGGAGACTTCCATAGTAATCCTAGCAGAAGAGAAGAATAATTTAATCAAGAAAGCAAATGACACAAGCAATCACATAGTACATAGAGATTTTACCCTAGAAACCCTTAAACAGGAAAACCAACATTCCTTTGAGCATTATTCTCTCTTTTTGTCTTATTCATTTGGAATAAAAGGTTACATGTCTAATCTTGGTCCACACCTAAGACACAATCAACATCATACCCTCTTGCATAGGCAAGAACAACCCTGTAGCCAATCTGGCATACATTTACATGACCAACAGCCTACACTTACACATGCATTAGCCTGAAAAAGTGCATTCTATGATGACCTTAAAACAACAACCTTTATGACCTTACAACATGCTTATTTATAGGCTTTACAATAGGAAAATCCCTAAATATTGGTGCCCAAAAAATAGTTACAGACCCATGCATATCATTGGATACAAATCCCTCAAATCTCTTGATTCTATTATAGTTGAATTGAATTCTAGTTTACCATTCAAATACGAGACGGTCTTCATTCGGTTTCTAGTTATCCGTCTCATGCCCGCACTTCGACCTCTTGTTGGTTGAATTGTTGTTGATATCTTCGACTTCGAATTTACCCATTGGACTTCCTCGACCTTTGAATTTTTTTTTATCTACCTTGACTTCGACTTGTTGTTGATCCACCTCAACCTTGACTGTCATTTGATTCACCTTGAATAGAATTACACTACAAATAATATAATAACCCAACATTCTCCCACTTGTTCTCTTCTTTGCTAAAACATGATATTCCTAAACTTTTGATCACAGACCCAGGGAAACATTGCCCATTGCCTCTCTGCACCAAGAGAACTTCATAACACTCATAGAGTTGTTCAATGAGTCTGCTATGTTTTCCAATGTGTCTACTTTCTCCAGTGTCACCTTGCTACTTTCCACCATATCTCTTACGAAATGGTATTGTACATCAATGTGCTTAGTCTTTGAATGATAAGCAGGATTCTTTGATAGAAATATTGTGCTTTGACCATCAAAACTTACCTTCATAGATCTCTTATCAAACATGATTCCTAAAAAAAAACATTGAAGCCATACCTCTTCTTTTCTTCCATGAGTTGAGACCATGTATTCAACTTCTATTGTCGACAAGGCTACGATTTCCTATCGCTTACTCATCCAACTTATTTCTACACAGAACATATTGAAGACATATTTGTTGGTCAACCTCCATCGATCCAAATCTCCAGCCAAGTCTCCATTGACAAAGCCACGTACATATAATTTAACACTATCACCTCCAGATTTTCCTTGGTATCATATAGCATAGTCCTTCATGCCACAAAAATACCTGAATACTCTCTTGATAGTTGTCCAGTGCTCCTTTCTAGGTGTTGGCATGTACCTGATCAACACTTTGTTGGACATATTGTCATTGGGTATGTGTTGTCATTGATGGAAACATGAGTCCAACATGTACAGTAATCAAAAGAAAAAAAATATCACCTTGGGGTAGAGGAATATCACCTTGTGGTAGAAGAAATTCATGATCATTGTTGATCACGATCATATCAACAGTGATCCTATGATTCTAAAATCTCAGGAGAAGTAGCATGCATAGAATCCATGTATAGAAGGAATAACAAAGTATAAGGAATTAAGATCTCAAGAGGGTTAGCGATTGAATATCAGTGCATAAATGAATGCACAAACAGTTATTAAAAAGATCAGTAGAAATAGTGATGAAATCGATCAGAAGAAATAAATGTTAATCAAAGCTCATAAGGGAAAGAACATTACAGAAACACGATCATGATTGAAATCCCCACAGTAAAAATACAAAAGAACCGAGGGAGAATCTTGTCCACTGATGTAGATTTTGGGACAAACCAGGACCATCAGATCTAGGAGTTATAGAGGAGGACCTTAGGATCAAACATTCGATTAATTCCTGACCGTCATATTTTTGTAAAGGAATATCAATGGCATAGAACCATTGCGGGATGCAAGGGTTGAGTTAATGATTTCACAAGTTTCGGTTCTGAAATCATTCTTGATTGTTGATATACTACGGGAGCATTCTCGACTATTAGTTGAAGTCAAGGTTTAATCGAGGAATCTCACTTCAGGAGAGTTGAGAGTTGGGAATGGATAACCCAAATTCCTGAAGGCCAAAATGAATCTGTACCATTGATCTAGAACTAATCATAGTCCTTGGATCAAGGATTCAGGTGATCCTGAAATAGCCGAAATCCTGACAACCATTGGATCGTGTTAGGTTTTTTGCATCAAAGATGGACCATTAGATGAAGTAAATTTGCTCGAGTTAAATTCGGGGAATATCACTTTGGGATAATTGAGAATTGGGAATGGATAACCTAAAGTCTCTAAGGCTGAAATAAATCTAGACCATTGATCTAGAACTGATCACAGGTGTTAGATCTAGGATGACATGTGTCGCATCAGTAGATCCACGTCAGTCGACCACGTCAGCAAGAACATGTGGTACAATTAGATGGTGACAAGTTTCAAGGTCTAGTTGGAACTTTAGGTTACATAAGTCACAAATCTGAGTGAAACGTGACAACCACTTGGCCAATGCCAAGTCAACAGTGATGTCAACAAGTTACATCACTCCAAGAATTTGTCCTTCGGGGGAAACCATCAACTACCCAAAGCGTTGAAGGCTGAAGTCAATGCTTAGAGTTGATCTAAGATCCTCCAGATTCTCACATGACCGTTGGATCAAAACATGACGTAAGAACTCCCATTTTGACCATTTCAGCGCTGACCAACTCCGATGGAAATTGGAACAACAATTACCCGGACCTCCGAACCTCCAAAGTCTCGAAGTCCCAAAGTAAATAATTTCCATCCATCTCAATGTTTGATTAAGTCACAACTGTTGGATCAAGTACAATGGAAGGATATATTAAACGTAAGTAACTAACTAATGCTAATTGTTGATATGATTTGAGAGCATTCTCGACTATTGATCAAGTGCAGTGGAAGAATAGGGTAAAGCATAAATCATGAAGTAACACTAACCATTTGTATACTTCAAGAGTGTTCCTAACTGTTGATAAAGCATAGTGGAAGGATAGCGTAAGCGGAGGTGTTAACCGATAGCAAGTGGTCATCACCTATTTATGACTTATTCGATAGGTTATCATTCTGGAGGAATTGAACTATTCAAAATTCTAGTAACTCGGAGTCCTGGAGTACCGAAGCTCTGAAATAACATTTGGACTATTGGATTTTATGGACACACATCAACTCAATATTAACACTTTGGTGAAATTTAGTCTGGGAGAATTGCAAGTTTATAAAAAGAGAAAACCTTTGAAGTCGTGAAGTACTAGAGGAAACGGCAACCGTCCATCTCACGATTAAATCCCAACCGTCAGATACAGATAAGAAAATGTGAGAAATGAGTCTTTTAAAAGAATGATCAGACCATTGATCTGAAATCATGATCAACGATGAGGATTAAAACCATGAATTGAAGTTGCTTGAAATATAACACTTCGGAAGATATCACTTCGGAGATAACAAGATTGGGTGAAAGAAGAGGCATCACTTAAATTAATAATCTCGTGGTTCTACACATATGGTCATATGAAAAACATGGTTTGAAGGAAGCACCTTCGTAGAAATTGATTTCTGCAACATTTGCAATTAGAGGTTTTTAGCCAAAACAAAAAAAAATTCAAAACAAGGGATTTGAAGTCTTTAAATCAAAATATTAATAATAATAATAGAAATTATTATTATTAATTCAAATGAAGAGGTGTATGGAGAGGTGTAATGGTTAAAACAAAGGGACATAATGCTTCAAACAGATACCTATTAGGGGACTATATAAACAAATAAGTATGGTGAACAAAAGATGTAGTTGAATTTGTTGAAGTATATATATATATATAATGGATTGAATGAAGGTTCATTCTATCAGGTTGGTGTCTGTTTACAAGCTGGGTCTTGTATTAGGATTGGATTCCTCACATCTCAGTTGGATCTGAGATAAAAAAGCTGAGACTTGTTATGAGGGTTGGATTCCTCATTTCTCAGTTGGATCTAAGAACTATAAGCTGGGTCTTGTAATAGAGAGTTGGGTCTCTCATAATTGTTTGAAAATGAAGATTGATCTTATTTATTCATTCAATTTAAATAAATAAATAAAATATTTATTATTTTATATATCGGTTGAGAAATTGAAATAAATATATATTGTTCAATTAGTTTACAAAAAGTGGAAAATTTTCCAAAGTTTTGTGACACTAATTCACCCCCCCTCTCAGTGTCAAGTGTAAATTTCAACAATTGGTATCAAATTCAATGCCTTCAACATAGTTTAAACAGTGGAAGGTAGATTCTAAAGAAATGGGTGGAAAAATTGTTATCTCCACAAATGAAGCTTCCTTATTTGATGGAACAAAGTATTCATCATGGAGGGAAAATATGAAAATATATTTGAAGTCAAGAGGATATGGAGTTTGGGATTTGGTAGTAACTAAGACCTGACACTTAAATACTTCAAATAGAAAAACCAAAACTTCAAAGGAATCAAGGAGAAACAATTCATTAGCCTTAAAAGCAATCCAGAATGGATTGTCAGAAAAATTCAAAGAAAATATGAGGCACTACAAATCTGCTAAAGAATTATGGCTCAATTCAAAGAAAATATGAGGCACTACAAATCTGCTAAAGAATTATGGCTCCAACTAGAAAATTGTTACCAAATTGAAACATGAGCAGAAGAGAAATACTATCAAATTAAGGGTCAAGACTTAGATAAAGAGGATTCCTATCAGAATAAAGAACAAAACTCAGAAGAAGAAAATTATTATCAAGATAAGGAACAAGATAAAGAAAAGGAGAATTCTAATTAGATTGAAGAACATAATACTGGGGAAGATATTTATAAAAATAATAAAATGCAGGACATGATACAACTTCCTGTCATAAAAAATGATAAACTCATCAAGGATTTAATTCAATCCTCAATCATAAATGAAGGAAATAATTCCATCAAGGAATTTTTTCATAACTCAACAAGTACTAAAGAAATACTACAAAATCTTAAGACTGATGTTACAACAACAATAGAAGAGATTCATATGGAACCAAGAAATGGTTTATATACTAAATTTCTTGTGGGGACTATTGACAATCTTGAGTACACAACTATGTGCACTCTAGAAGATTTGGAGAAACTTCAACAAAAATATATGTTTCTACTACAACAGTTAGATCAATCTAACCATGAAGAGCATGAGCAAAATATTCAGTTGGAAAATAAAGAAGAAGAGATCAAAGGCTTGAAAAATGAAGTTGCTAATCTAACTGAAGAAATGGAATAATTAAAGACACATGACAATAAAAGAAAATAAGTACTAAATGAAATAGAAGAATTGGTTAACAGTTTAAAAACCTAACTTGAGGAAACTAAAGAAAGTGAAGAAGTCCTAAAGATCCAATTAACTAGGAAAGAAAATACTTACCACATGTTGGAATCATAAATGATCAACTTCAAAAAGTTAAATGAAAGTACTAATGCAGATCTAATGACTCAAATTGAAGAAGCTAAGAAA
>CBVK0102235027.1:0-14543 GCA_900067695.1 Picea abies
AACCCCTATTGAACATTTTGAAATAAGATGTGTCGGGCTTAACTCAATAACAGTCTTAAGTTGACTTCTAGCGCTAACATCTAGCATAATTGTAAACCCTTGTGTGATGTATGGCATCCATTTTCTCTACCCTTTTTTAGGTTTTTCTATTTTGTTATAGGGTTGTGATTGTAATATAATAGGTGGACTTTTATTTTAGCATTTATTTTGATAACAAATTAAATCTAAAATCGATAACTTTTATTTTAACATTTATTATTGATAACAAATTAATTCTAAAATGCAATATTTTATATTGCAATTTATTTTTGGCTTATATTTAAATATAAAACAAAATTGAGTTTTACATTCTTCTTATAATTTAATGCCGAAAATTGTTACCATAATTTAGCAATGAAATCATTATGATATTACAATATTTTGTGGATTTTTGTCTAAAATATTTTATAGGCCATAAGACTTTGTTGCCATAATTTAGCAATGAAATGAGTATTGTCTTACAATATTTTGTGAATTTTTCTATATCTTATAGGTCATAAAACTATCTTCAATGTAAATCCTTAAAAACACAAATGGCATAAAGAAAAATTGCAATTTGGTCAATTCTCTTTCACATCAAATGAATTATCACTAGTTAAATCATATGCATTTGTTAATAGCTTTTGATAGTGCATGAATCTAATTACTGTCTTGAAATTTTACTAAGTTCAACAATTTTTGTGCCAACGTGACTCTCGACTTTAATTACCCAGTGCATATATTCAACCTTTGAAAATCGTGCTTGCTTTAATATTGTTTTGAACATGTGTAGCTTTAAATTGAACTAGGGAATATGGAGTTAAATTTCAATTATAAGTAATCCTTTAATATGATTTCCTCAACTCCCATTTTTATGAGAAGCACTCTTCAAAATGGTTCATACCTAATTTCAAAATTTTGAAGCATCTAATTTGTTAACTTACAAAATTTGGACCGTTCAAGGCTATCAATTTTAGCTTGTTTGTTTTATTTTGTATGTTTAAATGCATTCCCTTAGATACATCAACTAAAATTTGAACATGAATTGTTTGGTTACAAAACCTCAAAGATGTTAGGGTATGAACTTTAGAAACCTTTACATCCTCTATTATTCCAAAGTTGATAAAGTTATCAATTGGACCTAAAATGTTTGTTAAAATGCTTAAATATGTCGGGGTTTGAATCTCAGAAGCTTTTTCATACTGGATGATTCAAAGGTTGATAAAATGAATGAAGTACAAAACCAATTTTGTATTTTATCTTACTTTGTAATTATTTTATTATTATTATAACTATATTGGTTTTGTACTTTATTTTATTTTGTAATTATGTTTTATTATTATTATTATTATATTTTATTTTATTTTGAAAAACACATTTTTAATGGATAATAGGTATTCATTTGATTATTTCATGTAGGAGCTTCAAGATTAGGGTCCTATGTTTTATTAATGACACTATCTCACTACATGTGTAATGTATTAAGTTTATATAGATAAATTCCAATTCTACAGAACTTAACAAGATAATTACATTGGAAGTTATTGTTATTAAAGGTAGATGGGTGTTTGAATGATGTATGAACATTGCTTGGATAATCATAAGTTCTTGTTGGAGGAGGAAGTGCAAGTGGTTGTAGCAGCATTTAAAGAGTTTATTCATAAGTTCCTAGAAGTATACTTAGATGATTGGACAATGTTTAGTTTGCTCAAAGACCATGTTGAAACTCTGTGCTTGATGTTGGACAAATGCTGGCAATTTTAGATATCTTTAAACTTAAATAAGTGCATTCTATGCTCTTCGTTTGATATTTTGTTGGGCCGTGTAGTATTTAAACAGGGACTGTTGGTTGATCCTGCGAAGATTGCAGTAATTGTTGATTTTCCACTGCCTACTTCAGTGCGACAGTTACGAGCAACGTTGGGTCATATAGGGTATTACAAGAAGTTCATTAGGGGACATGCACAGATCACATCTCCATTGGAAAATTTATTGAAGAAGGAAGTGAATTTTCAATGGAACGAAGAATGCCAGACAATCTCCATATGCGCACTTATTTGCAGGACAGATGGTTGATGACTATTTTACATATATATTCTAGTTCTTGAGTACATGAGTAGCCCCACTCGAGTTTATGGTTGCGCAGAAGAAGCAACTAATAGTGAAGGCATCAAACTATCAGCTAATAACAGGAAATTTGTATAAGTTAGGAGTAGATGGTATTCTGCGACGATGTGTGTTGAAGCATGAAATACATATGATATTGTTAGAGGCACATGAAGGAGTTGCAGGAGGTCATTATGTAGGAAAAGAAAAAACTCAGAAGATTTTGCGCGTAGGACTATGGTGGCCCACCCTTCATAAATATGCTAAGGTGTTCTGTCAAACCTGTGATGTCCGTGAGAGAATCAAAAAGCCTTCCATGAGATATGAGATGTTGTTAGTACCACAAGTCACATTGCAAGATTTTGATAAATGGGAAGTTGATTTTATTGGACCAATAAATCCACCAAAAAAGAGATCAGGAGCAAGATACATCATCACTGCAACTGAATATTTAACCATATGGGATAAAGTAGAACTGGTCGGAGATTGCAGCGTGGAGACTGTTGCATGATTTCTTTTTGAGAATGTGTTTACAAGGTTTGTATGTTCGAGAATCCTTATGAGTGATCAAGGTGCTCATTTTTTGAATAGGACAATTGCAGCCTTGACAAAGGAATTCTAGATTCATCACCATAAGACTACACCTTATCATCCTCAAGAAAATGGAACAACAGAAGCATTCAAAAAGATACTAGAACATGCATTGACTAAGGTATGTAATGTGAGTCGAGATAACTAGGATTTGAGGATTCCAACAATGTTATGGGTGTACCAAACTACAAGTTAGAATTTGATAGGACATACACCATTCATATTAGTGTATGGCCAGGAAGCAATCATGCCTATGGAATTCATCATGCCAAGTCTGTGCATTTTCGCGTTGACAGAGCTTACCAATTTGGGTGTAGTAGAAAGAAGACTACCAGATCTAGTAGAACTGGAAGAAGACCGATTTGTCACAAGATTCCATAAGCAAGTTTAGAAAGAGAACAAGAAAGCATGGTATGACAAACACATTAAACAAAAGAAGTTCTAGACATGAGACTTAATTTTTATTTTTGACAACAAGTTTTTGCAGCACCCAAGGAAGTTCCAAATGCACTGGTTAGGTCCATATGTGATCATATATGTGACAAAGTTAGTTGTTGTTTAGTTGGAGAAACTGAATGAGGAAATTGTGGAAGGACTGGTAAACAATAGTCGACTGAAACTATATAGGGACAATTGTGCTTTCGTGCACTAGTCAGAGAATGCAATATGTGTATCACAGGATCTGTATTATAGTGTATCATAGAAAAATGAAAAGAAAATAAGAAAATCAATAAAAGAGTTTGAGGAAAGAGACCGAAGGTTGAATTTATGCATAAGTTATTGTTCAAATAGTTAAAATAGTAAGGAGAAAAACTAGAAAATGTCACAGAGATGTAGAAAGAAGAAGGAATTGTGCGTAGGAAGGAGGATTGAATTGCAACAAAGATCTGTGCATAGGGCGGGAAAAGCATTAAAGAACATACATGACAAGACAAGTATTAAAGAGCAAACATGACGATGAGGTAGTGGAGATGCATAGTCATAAAGGAAAACCGACAAGAGTATTTTAACAGCCTGGAAAATCTATTGTATGAACTACTGGAGGATATGAAGTTAATGAAGAGTTAGGGAAAGAATTGAATGCAAATGCAATTGGATTAGACCGCAAAATTAAGCATGAAGAAGATTGGACGCAACTGACGATAGGCTATAAAAGAAAACGAGGGGTAGACATTAAAAGGTTATTTTTGTTTGAGCATTTAGAGAGACAGAATGAGTCAAGTAAGTTTAACAAAGTCGGGCAAGTAAGTTGCAGACGTGAGTTAGTTGTAGAGAGAAATGGTGCCACCAAAGATAGGAGAAGCCCCATCACAACAAAAGAAACAACGCACAAGGCAGACATAGATACCTATATTCAAGGAAACCCCGAGAATGTCAACGTCAGGGCCAAGCTCGATTAAATTTTCGAAGGATTATGTGCCACCCAGGAAGCTGACAACAGAGCAGGTTAAGTTACCAAAGGAGACGAAGTATGAACTTGTTGAACCAGAGATCCCACCGGGGGTAATCATTGAAGGAGATATGTTGGGCACGATTGGAAATATGAAGTATGCAGACCATGACTTGAAAGACATAAATAATTTTCTAGAGTTAGAAATAGAAAAGTACATGCGCACAAAGCTCAATTCAGATTCACATGTTGTTATAGTAGATCCATAGGAGAGGGAAGTAGGGCTAGAGAAAAAAATAATACCTAATCTGTTAGAGATACCGCATTTTGGCAGGAATGCAAAGATAAAAATTTGCATCAAGATGTTATTAATTTGTGTCCATGGGGGGTTCTTGTGGTTAGATAGAGAAGTTTCCATAGATACATAGTTGATTACGAGGATCATCATACTACCATCAATAGGGGAAGAACCATTGCCATTATTCACGGAAAAATCTAAGGATAAATCCTTGTCAAAGAAGATGAAATATAAGTATGACACACATAGAGGAGCACGAGGTTTGAACATTGCAAGTATTAATGATGATACTATAAGGTTCACAATGATACTATAGTATTGGTATGTATGTTGTTGAGGAAATGTCACAAATATCAAGTACTAGCAGGTGTAATAGCAGCAATTGAGAAATGCATCACAGGAGTACAAATGAACTGGGAGACATTCGTGGTAAACTAGTTCTTGATGGATTACAGGGAGGCACAAGATAAAGGAACATCATTTCATTATGTGTAGATATTAACATTGATTGCATTAGTGGCTTGGAGGGAGCCGAAAGACACTCAATTTTTGGGAGTTGTGAAGAAACTATGTTTGGTAGCAAGATATGTGAACTTGTGGCATGCTACACACAAGGAAAGATAATTGGATAATAAATCACATTATATTTTTACAAAGAGGTAATTCAACAGAGCATTCAGGGTACACCGTGCATACTACCATGGGTATTGGAAGCATACAAGGAGATTGTGTGTTTTAAATAAGTAAGACACCATATGTATATCTAAGCCAAGAGGGACCCAGATCAATAGTGGATGACAACTAGATACATGTTGACAGGAGATGATGTTGGACAAATTATATAAGACTAGGAGGATGAATGGAAAACCCCAATACCAAAAACAGAGCAGTCATAAACACAATTGTTAGATAATTATCCAAAAGAACAAGAAGAAGAATAGGAAGGACAAGGCAATGGCGTAGGAGACACACGAAAAAAAGTACCCACGCCCTAGAGATAATAGAAAAGAATAAGATAAGGGGAAATCAATACACCAACACAAGAAGAGGAAAGCATTCAAGGAAGTGCACCCCCAAGCCCTGACAAAAGATGACTTGGAGAAAATAGGTGATCAAGTAAAGAAAGTGACAGAACAAATGTTTCAGCACGTGACGTAGAAACAAGAGGAGATACACATGTATGTTAAGGAGCAGATAACTTCATTGCCTCAAATTTTGGAAGCAACAAAGATAGCATTAGAGAAGAAGACAGAGGAAGAACAAATGGAGAGTACAATGAAGATGACAGAAGAAAGATTGGCAACCTCTCACCCATCAGAAGTATCAACAAAGCATCGAATGATAAATATATCACCAGGGGCTATAGATTTCCCCTCGATATAGATGCATGAAGAAGCAAAAGAATTAAGTCATATTGACTTAGTCTTGTCGCAGTTTCTGATGAATGTATTAAAGGGTTTCCATATAAGTGTTATGCAAGAGATACATTTGCACGCAGAGTCTATGACAATGGAATTGACGAAAGTGACAAATGATAAGGAAACATTGCATATAGAATATAACAAAGTTATGATGGAGCGGGATGACGTTGAACATAGAGTAAGAAGGTTGAAAAATGCAGTGCAGAAAGTGTACAAAAAAATTCCAAAGATACCAATGGAAGTTGATACTCCATTGGAAGAACAAGTGTCGAAGATTAGTGAAGCTATTCAGGGATTCCACACAAAGATAGTAGACTTAGAAGCGCACACTACGCCAAGCACTCCACATGAGGAAAGGGACCAAAGAGAGAAGATGATGACAACAATAGTAGAAAGTATCAAGAGATTGGAGGAGGAGTGTGCCAAGTTGTATGAAGAAAGCACACAAGTATAGATTCAACTAATAGAGGATGCATAGTTTCAAGGAATAGGGCATACGTTGCAGGATACGATGGAAGAGGTACAAAAGTTTAAATAGATGATGAACACTCTGCCATCGAAAAAAATGATGGCTACAATCGCGGATAATAGGAATCTATACTTAGACATAAACCAAATAAGAGAAGAAAAGTAGGTCCGTGCACAGAAGATTGAGACGCTGCAAGAGGAAGTGTTCCGGGTTACAGAGGAAATTGTAGTTGCACAATCCATAGTAAAGCAGGTAGTGCAAGAGAATGCAAAGAAGTTGAAGACCCACATTATTGTAGAGACAATAGAGGGAATTTTGCAGCAGGGAACACAAGTAAAGGAAAATGTCATGACTGCAAGAGAAATGTTCCAGAAGTTCATTGCGACGTGGAAGAAGGATTGAAGTGGCTCAGGATGAGCCACAGGTGAGTGTTGGGGGCATGTTGGAGTAGGACATTTTGGGACCATTTTTGGGAATCACACAGGAGAAAACCATGTGACAAGTCGACTAAGGAGAAACTTGTGTGAATGAAAGGAAGGTAGTTAGTGCATTTTCAATAGCATCACATACGAAAGGAGGAAGTTAGTTAGAAGTCATTAAGTATTTTAGTTCATTTTGTAAACAGACTAAGCCCTATTGTAAAAGTATAAATATGTAAATAGTTTTTGGGATAAAGTAGTTCGAAGTTCTGACACAGAGTATGTTGTGGATGAGTGAGTATGAGTAGAGAAAGTAGCTTTTGGATAGAGATATGAAGACATAAGTGTGCACTGTATGCGCTAACGACAAGGGAATGTTGGGTTATACCTAAGATATCATGTATGAGTGCAATGCACACCTTTTGTAAGGAATGATTCTAAATAATAAAATGAGAAGCTTGTTTTTGTGGACGTATCCCATTTGGGGTGAACCACGTTAAATATGGTGTCTTTGTGTTATTTCTTGTTCTATTTATTATGCACACTTAATGAATGTTTGGTTAATATGAATACATTATCTGATGGTTTTCACACATGTTATATGGTCTAATCAATATGGTTTTGTGCACATGTTATATGATCTAATGGGTGAATGTTAATTGGATTGGTTAGAATGAATGCCTCACATCCCTTCATGATTGTGAAAACCTATTTCTTACAGTCCACATAGATACCTCAAGTGAGACTTCACATGTGTGTAGCTGATGCTGAAAGGGACGATATATTAGGGTTTTTTTGGTGAATTAATGTTGAACCCCAATTTTTCCCACTACATGACAAAAATATAAAAATAACCGGAGTAAAACATAATAACATTGAGTAGTCAGGAAAATATGAGTTTATAGGAAACATGAAGGAGGTGACATGACTAGAAATCATTAAGAGATATAGTGTGGAGGAAAATTGGCTTTCCCTCCTACATTTACTCCTGCAACTTTGTAGTGGCATTCCCACAAGATCATTGGTCATTCATGATCAAGTACACATCGTTGAAGGATGTTTTCCAATCCCATTTTATACAACTAGCCTACAATCAACTAATAATCGAAAACATGAACCACTAAGTTCCACTTCTGAGTTGTGGAATACCCTTCAGACATTGTACTAGTAGTGATCAATAATGCAATATCTGAAAGGTAATCATGGATAGCCTCAATATTAAATCTAGGATCTGGTCATCAAAAGCTCTACCAGTCTCGCTTGATTCTAATCGAGATGGATGATCAGGGCCAACATTCAATTTTTCCTGGATTGACAATGAATTCAAAGGAAAACTCCTAAAACAACAACAACCATCTACAAATTATGCCTTCTAACACATTCTTGTTAACCAAATATTTCAGAGCGGAATGATTTTTAAAGAATTTAAAATGACCTCCTAACAAATAATTTCTAAACTTTTGCAAAGAATAAACAATTTCCAAAACTTCCCTTTCAATGGTAGTGTAGTTGCACTCAACGTGATAAAGCTTCTTGCTAGAAAAGTAGATGGGATGATCTAGGTTTCCTTCACTAGGCTGCACAAGGATTGCACCCAAAGAAATACCAGAAGCATCAATGTGTACATGAAATTCCACATTCCAATTTGGGTATATAAGAATAGGATAAGTACTCACCTTTTATTTGAGGGTATCAAAGGCTCAGTCACACTCGGGCTTCCAACTGAAGGCCTCATACTTCTTCAATAATTTCTCCAATGGGGTAGTTATGTTTGCATAATTTCTAATAAATTTGCGGTAGTATCCATTGTGGCCTAACATTGAACACAACTATTTAGTAGTCATAGGCAGAGGCATATTCAGTATCACAAAACCCTTTGCAGGATCAACCAAAATTCCTTCCCTGCACACTATATGTCCTAGCATGTTTCCAAAGGGTAGACAAAAAATACACTTCTTCAGGTTTAAAGAAATATGTAGCTATCTGTAATGATCAAACATCAACCTTAATAAACCTATGTGATCCTTAAATAGGTTGTACATGGTCCAATAATCCATATATACTTCAAGGAACTTATGAATAAAGTTGCGGAATGTAGAAATAATTATTAGAGAGAACACAAATGAGGCATTCTAGAGTTCAAAGTCCATAACATTATAAGCAAAAGAACCCCATTCTATAGTCAAGGTTGTATTTCTCTTATATTCTTCCACAATTCTAACCTTATGATAGCCTGTGAATCCATCTATAAAAGAATAAGCTTCATTTCTCGCCACTTGATCAAGAACTTCATCACTAAAGGGAGTAGGAAAAGCGTCATGTACACAAGATGAGTTCAAACTCTTGTAATCCACACAACCTCTTATATCATCAGTACCATTCTTTCTCTGTATCACAATATGAATGATCCAGTCGACCTCATCCACAGGGAAAATTATCCCAACTTCTAACATTCTATCAGTATTTTTATTAACCTTCTCCTTAACTCATGGATTCAGATGCTACCATCTGTGCTTGAAAGGCTTAGAATCCAATTTTAATTCAATCCTCATTTCTCCTAACTCTCCCTTAATCCCCTTCAGCTCTGAATTTGTTTTAGGAAAGAGATCCTCATACTCCCACAACAGAGAATGTATCTCTGTCATAGTTTTCTCATCCCAATAGTCACCTATAGATTCCATCTTAGGATTCTTCTCACTCCTTATGTTTAATTTTCACAACTTCAAAGGTTTAGTATATGAACTACCGACATCATTGAAGATAGTTTCTTTAACTATTCTTGTTCCCACATATTCCTTAAATGTTAAATATCTAAGTTCCTTTAGTTCTTCGGAATCTTATGGATCTTTATCAACTTTACTATAGGAAAAAGGTATTCTTGTGGGGGATGGATAAAAACTATGGTGAAGGACATGTTCATGTGCAAAACATACTGTGGGAGGATATTTAGGTTTATATTCATCAGTAGATAACATGTTCTTGATTTGTTAGAGTACTAGGGTGATTTCAAGAGACTTACTAGAAAAAGAGAAATCTTTGAAGAATCAAACTTTAAGCATCTTCCAGCAAGTGCTATGTCTTCTCATTTCCTCATGCATAGACCAGGAATTCAAACTGTTTCCCAAAAAATGGAAAAAATTGTTGTACCTAGAACCAAGAAGGTAGTTGTGCAGTTTTCCATACTCCAATGCAATATTCAATATGCTTTCTTAGATCAAATGACCTATCATATGGTTCTAGAGTTACAAATTGACTCTTTATATTATGATGCTTACTATATTGGATGATCGATTATGGAGAAATGAAACGATATTGAATGGAAATATTGACCTCATCCCCAAAAGAAAAATTCTCTCTATGAGTGGTCCACTATTTGGTTGGGGAAGAATTCAATGCTATGTCAAGTTTTTAAACTCTCTCATCAACAATTTTTTTTTCTTCCATATCAAAAAGAAAACTATGTAGATCCGAGGTGTCATCATAAATAAGGTAATTACCTATCTCAACTCCAATCCATTTTATTGACTTGACATTTTCAGAATGTCTGGAGAAATTTCCATACTTTCCCCCGAGGTGTCATCATAAATAAGGTAATTACCTATCTCAACTCCAATCCATTTTATTGACTTGACATTTTCAGAATGTCTGGAGAAATTTCCATACTTTCCCTCCTGCCAATTGTCCCAATCAACTTCAGAGTCTTCATCCACAGACTGAATGCTTCACCAACTTATGGATCCATCTGTAGTGGGATTAATGTAATTTTTGTGGTTTCCTGCAGTCATATTGTATAGTTGATCTAGAACATCCTATTCCATATTCTCATCTGTTGGGTTAATATACCATGGACCTTGATATAGGTCTAGAGGCTGACTGTTGGAAAGGAAATATGGAAATAATATTCATGAAAATCATAAGTATGGAATATGTTCACAAAATAAGAAGAAAAAAGACAAGGAAGGAACACACTGAGTAGTTGAGGCACATCCAAGCTCGGGATCACACAATTGAAGTGCATTCAGGAGTACAGTGCATGGTAAGAGGAATAAAGTAAAGGAATAAAGAAGCGAATAAAGAAAGAGAAGAAAGTGGGCGAAAAGGAAGGATGAAAGCATGACATGCTAAATATAGAGGGATGCGAAAAAATAAAAAGAACAATAGAGAGAGAGAAAAAGTAGCATGCAAAAGGAAAAGAAAGAAAAAAAATCCCGATCAGTGACTCAACTTGAGTTATCAAGAATTATAATAGGGTTTTGTGTTGAGAAAAGTAGGGTTTTAAGCCATAGAAATGATGTATAAATATGTAATGGGTTGGGAGAATAGGGGTTCCTCGGGTTTTTTGTTTCTCTCTTTTGATTCCAATGAATTGAGAGTTCTGTAGAGTTTTGTTCGACACAAGAGTCTATTTCTGAATGTTAAGGAGATGTTGTAGAGAGAGATAGAGGCTTGCATTGTTGAGTGGCTAGGCTAGATGAAGGAAAATATAACATGATGTATCTTTGTAAGTGTAGTGGGAAAGCCTAAGAAAATTACAGAAAGCATAATAAAGAAGCCAATCATTGTATACATAGCCCAAAGTTGGGTGACACATGTTAACTATTGTTTTTATTTATCTTTTATGTGATTGATCATGGATACTTTATTAATGCATGTTATATTAGATTTATATTTTGTGTGATCATTGCACAATAGTATAAATGTAATAGTACTTGGTCTATGCTGAAATTGGAAGTATAATGGTAATACATAACCAAATTCACTAAGTAACCTAAATATAGAATAACATGCACATAATAGACATGTAAGAATATACAAGATTATCACCTCCCATTCCCTCACTACTGCAAAAACTCAATTCTTGCAGACCCAATTGATACCTTCATTGATACTTCACTTGCATGCAGGTGATTTCAAAAGGGATGATGTGTGAATGGTTTTGTTGGTCAAGATAAATCGAACCCAGGGTCTTACAACCGTGCACAAGCCAAAAAATAGTTATGTTGTTGGGACCCAGAATCTATGATTGAGGGAATGTTTCGGAGGAAAACTAAGAAGGAAATATTAGAATGGTTAGAATGGAAGGAACAAGAGTTTTATTGGAAAGAGAATAGAAGCCCTCATATGAGTAATGAATAGTGGATGAAAAGGTATGTGTACACAAAGCTGCATGGAATTTTCTTTGATGAATTTATGATTATTCTAATTGAGTGGTTAGAAATATTAGTGGAGAATACTAGAAGGTAATGAAACACAACGTCGAGGAACTGAACTCCTAAGTTGGTAAGACAACTGAATTCTATAAGTAATACAACTTCTCACACAATGGATTTTTTTTGGATAGCATATTAGGAGGATATATTACATAATTCGCAATAGATTGTACCCAGTCATATAATGTTGCAGAAAGGGACTTATTTAAAGGTCCACATGGAAGGTTCATGAGATCATTGGGTATGTGAATAAAGATGCTATTGTGTGACAAGTTCATGATAATAATGGAGTCTAACTTCTAAGGGGCTTCACACACATAGGAGAATTGGGGGATTGACAAGAGGATAGTCCAAGGACATGAGAGAATGAAGGAAGAAATGAAGAAGGACGATAGGTACCGACAATGCAGAGAACCAAAGAAGTTGTATCAAAGGAATATTACAAGTTTGGAGTACTTCACAGTGGAAGGAGGTACAAGAGGAGAAATATTGGAGTTGAGAAAGGAGAGTCGCGCAGTGAGCCAAACTGGATAGGAACTTGCGCAATAGTTGAAATCATGGAGATACCACACATAAAATGAGAGGAAGAGGAGTTCCAGCCCAGTCCTATAATAGAAGAGTTGTCAATTCCTACTCAGAATAAGTCTTGTTTCGAATCCACGACCCCACGTGCATCACCATAATCATAAATAACAGTTGAAGACTTATCAAAATCACTTATAGTTAGAAAGGGAGGATAGAGTAGTAGAAATTAGAGCAACAAAAGAAGTGCGCAAAATCAGAGTCAACCAACATCGCCAAGAGGAGGGAATATACAAAGAAACATGGAAGGGGTAGACAAAACCCTTATGTTTCCTGAGTTCTAGGGATTTGGGTCAGAGGATCTGGAACAACATTTATTTTTCTACAAGACAATTTCAGATGCAAAGAATGTCTAGGATGAGGCCGTAAATATTGTGTAGCTAGAAACAACATTTAGGGGTCGTGTGTTATTCTGGTACATGAAGCTACAGATTACCATGCCTATAGGATAATCTAGGACCTTATAATATACAAGGAAAACACTATTGAAATAGTTCAAAAAACAAAATTATGAGTCGTAGTACATTACAGAGCTAAGGGAGATTAAACAGGTGCAGACTGAATCAGTCTGGGATTTTGATCAAAGATTCAAGGATCTGATGGTTATACTGACTTTCCAAATCCCTGATCAAAAAAATCAAGAATGGTTTATTGCAGGACTTCTACCACACATTCGTAGGTTGTTGATTCAATGGAAGGTTGTGTCACAAACTGAAGCATTGGTGATACGAAAAGATCTTTTACACAACTATGGTTGAGTTTTTAAGCATGTTTTGATTAACCAATTAGGAAGATTTAAGAAACAGGAAGAAGTTATAGAAGAAATATAGAAGACATATGAACATGTACATAACTGAAATGAAGCATAAAACAACAACAAACCATAAAACCAATGTGATAACAAAGTTTGGCAATATCGCCTACGTCTCTGGGCCTTTGTCTCAGTGGGTTAGGCTTTCTTATTTCTGTTCAAAGCTCAATAAGTACATCGCAATAGTTCCAAAAGGTTAAAAAAATGATCTGTTCTTGTTCTACCAGATCTCAATAACCCAACAAAATAAATGACACTCAAATTGGATGACCGGAGCTCCCAGAAATGGCTCGCAAAGGTGCGCTCTTCAACAACTTCCTTGCATAAAAATGGATTTGGCTTGGAAAATATTCATCATAAACCTACTCTGAATCTCCTCTCATGGCTTTGAGAAGGCCTGGTTTATATATATCTGAAGTTGGTAACCATCTCCCAACTTCCTCCAAGTTGGTAACCATCTCCCAACTTCCTCCCAAGATCTGGCCTCAAAAAGGCCCAATTTCCCCCAAAAAGGGCCAAAAATCTCCAAAATTGTTCCAAAAATCACTGAAAATCCACTAGTATTAAGTTACAAACCCATTTTTGCATAAATAGAGGGCTAAGTCCATTTGGCCTAGCGCATGCCCCTTGAAAAACAATCACTTGGTGTCATATGTCCAAGTGCCAACACCCTAGGGACTACGCGTTGGCCCTTATCCTATGAACTTTGGTCGCATGGAATCCCAAAAACCAAGGGCTAATCCCTAATCCACGCCAATCCATTACCCACAACCCGGGTCATATGGTAACTGTAAGTAAAAAAAACCAAAAACCATGGGCTATATGCATGCACGCCATATCACATAGCCTAGGGTCACATGCCAAAGGGGTTGAGATTGGGGCTGGATAACTGTAAGTAAAAAAAACCAAAAACCATGGGCTATATGCATGCACGCCATATCACATAGCCTAGGGTCACATGCCAAAGGGGTTGAGATTGGGGCTGGAACCATGGTTATACACGCCAACACATTAGTGGAGTGGTCTTGTGTAGTGGTGCAACCGAGGGTTAGGGCTAGGCCCCAACCCTACCTTCCTCCGCCTGGAATTTTAATCAACTCAAATAATTTTTATGCCATATGTTTTATAAGAACCACCCGCAGGTGACCTAGCTATCCCACTCTACCCAAATCACTCCCCAAGCTCGGAGGTCTTGAGGTCAAACCCCATAACTCATAAAATTTTGCAA